>CAUZXS010000871.1:135000-137514 GCA_963585895.1 Sepioteuthis lessoniana | reverse complement strand
AGTGGGAGGTTTGGTTGTAGATTTTATGTGGGTATACCCACCAGATTTTTCAAGTTATAATAAGTCTTGCTTCTTATTTGAATATCTTCCATAACTTTACGTGAGGTTTTTACTCGAAGAAATTGGATAAAATATAGTCATCATGAAAAAAGAAAAAAAAATGTTGTTTTAATCACATTTTTTTCGTTTTGTTACAAAGAAAAAAATACGAATGATTCTGTTATTCAGAACTTATATTTCTTTTTATAATTAATTTTTAAAAAAGTCAAGCAAATGAAAATGTAAATCGCAATGCAATTAAAACGTTTTCCACAACAAGATATGCCTTAAGTTAAAGAATGGATTAATGTATTTCATGACGAAAGCGTTTCACTTTTTGTTTTTGTTTTTATAGCTCAATCTTACTGGATGGTTTTGTACCAGTATGGTTTAAAAGCAAATAATAAAAGCTCTGGTCCTTTTATATTCAAAAGCGACCGTAAAAATATGCAGTTAATGCGCTAGCAGTTAAATGAAAACAGTACAGAAATTCCACGCAAAGCCTTGAGAAATGTAACTTTTTTATTGTTTTTTCTTAACGGTTTTTTTTTTTTTTTGTGAGATTATTATCTCTGCTACTATTGTCATTATGATCACATGTGAAAAGAAGTTTTTGCGAATTCATAATATAAGTTCAATAATTCCTAAAAAAAAAAAAAAAAAAGAAAGAAAAAAGAACAATATTCAGAATTTTATTGAATTATTTTGCCATTTTTGTCGTAAATATATCAAATTTATATTTCAACATAATCTATCCTTTGTAATTCTACTCCTTGCAATTTTATGGATATTGTGTTTTTTCCTCTGAAATATGAGTGACTACAAGTCTCCATGACTCCTCTAAGTATGCTAGCTGATCTCAAATAATAATAATAATAATAATAATAATAATAATAATATTAATAATATTAATAATAATAATAATAATAATAATAATAATAATAATAATAATAATAATGAAATTGACGTTTATGCCAACTGTAATTGTTGCTCTTGGTACAGTCACCAAAGGATTAACAAAGAGACAGGAAGGCTTGGAAATTAGAGGACGAGTGGAGACCACCCAAACTACTGCATTATTGAGATTGGCCAGAATACTGAGAAGAGTCCTGAAGAATTGGGGAGACTTGCAGTCACTCAAACTCCAATGAAAGGCCATCAGCTAATGTGATGAAAAATTAGAGTGTCCCGGCTTACCACAGAATAAAACTGAAAGAATGTGAAAAGAAGGATAAGTACCTCGACCTTGCTAGAAAATTGAAAAAAACTATGGAACATGAAAGTGACGATTGTACCAATTGTGATTAGTGCTTTTGGCACAGTAACTAAAGGATTATTAATGGGCCTGGAGGATTTGGAAATTGGTGGACGAGTGGAGACCATCCAAACGACAGCATTATTGGAGACGGTCAGAATACTAAAAAGAGTCCTGGAGATTTGAGGAGACTTGCTGTCACTCAAACTCCAGTGAAAAACCATCAGCTGACGCTGGTGTGAAAAACAATAAAAAGAGTATATAATAATAATAATAATAATAATAATAATAATAATAATAATAATAATAATAATAATAATAAATAAATAAATAAATTATAATAGCTGTCACCCAAACTCCATTGGTAAACCTTCAGCTAACACTGGTGAAAAAACTCTCAAATGAATAATAATAATAATAATAATAATAATAATAATAATAATAATAATAATAATAGTTTACGCTCAATATTTTAGCAAAAACTTATTGAATTTTATGTAGTATTAAAATTATTTTAATACAAACCATGAGCATTAAAAAAATTGCATCTTTATTGATACAAGTATGCTATTCAAAAAGTGCTTTTACGTATGTTATTTTGCGTATATTCTATATCAAACTCGTCCGTATTGAATATATTCTATATCATTTATTTAATTTATCGAAAAATGATTAACGGACAAGTATATATGATACGCTTGTCTACTTCTGTTTTCATATCTAATATAAATATGAAAGTAATAAACAAATGCATTATTTCTTTATGTCTAATGGCAAATCCTAGAGGGTTATTTTTTTCAAAACAATGAAATAACAAAATTTTAATAAGATAAAATTAGTTAAAAAAAATCAAGCCCGTAGCAGCTAAAAACAACTCAATGGAATATTATTTGAAATTCTCTTCTGCCTCCGTCTAAGATCGAGGCTTAATATAAACATGTCAGTCAAAAGATATATAAATTAAGCACTATTTGCTTACAAGAAATATTGACTTCTAAAAGAAAAAAAAACGTTTTATAAATAATTAAATCTCGTTAAATTGAACTAAAAACGTGGAGCGCTTTCTTTTTAACCTTTGTCTACAGTATTTTCTGATTACTCATATGACAAATATTGCTTCTATCATTTATTTATCTAATAGTTGTCTTCTTCATAATAATCAACTGTCTGAAATATTTTTTTTTCCTTTTTTTAATCTTTATCTCTCTTTTCGCTTTTCA
>CAUZXS010000871.1:0-132500 GCA_963585895.1 Sepioteuthis lessoniana | reverse complement strand
TAATTCGACAACGCGCGCCAAGACACACAACACAGAAAATAGCGTCCAACAGAAACATCCAGCACGTTTTTATACTCTCTCTCTTTCTTTCTCTCCCTCTCTCTCTTTCTCTCTCACACACGCACGCATATATACATATATATATATATATATATATATATATATATATATATATATATATATATATATATATATATATATATATATATATAATGTTTTGTTTCCATTTCTTATTAAGCTATGGCAATTGTTAAGAAGTCAAACGCTTTTTTATACATTTATATATTTCCCCGAAGCTCTGGATCTGTAAAGTTCCGACATCGACATTTTAAAAGAAAATATTTATATACTGATACATGCATGCAAATAACTATTACTGATATCCCTCTTTTAGTGAGTTCCAGAATGGTTTGTACATCAAATTGAATTCTGTTTATGTAGGCATGTGTGTGTATATGTGTGTGTATCTGTCTGTATGAGTATGTTGATTCTAACAAACTTCAATTTATACAGATACGCAATGACATACGTGTATATTTTATTAATTCAATCAAATGTATAAATGAAAATGCATCATTACTTAATATTTTCCAGATTATAAAATTACATATGTTTGTGTAAGTGTACATGTGAAAAGGACACGTGTATTCTAAATGGGATTTTGAATATGTCTGTGCTACTTTACTCAATAAGCAGGTTTATATAAAATATAGTGTTAAATTTGTTCCATGACTGAATTTGTAGGTATTTGTTCAGTCAGTTTTGTGTATGCGTTTATATGTATTGAATAATAAATACCTGACATAAGTGTGTGTGTGTGTGTGCGTGAGTTTGTGTGTGTGTGTGTATGTATGTGTGTGTGTGTGTGTGTGTGTGTGTGGCTGTGTGTGTGTGGGGGGGTGTTTGTGTGTCTGTCTGTGTGTATGCCTGTGCCTGTGTGTGTGGAAATGTCTATGCGTATTGATATATGGTGTAAATTCCTCATGTGCATTTGTGTGTTTGTGTATGCGAGTGAGTATATATATATATATATATATATATATATATATATATATATATTCATCAGCTCAAACCATACACTGCGCAGAAATAAAAAAATTCTGTAAATAATTATGCAAATCATATATATATATATATATATATATATATATATATATATATATATATATATATGCCTGTTAATTTGTGTGTCCGTCAGTGGGTTTGCGCCTGTCTTTGGATGCATATATCAATCAATACAATTAATTCCAGGCTTTTTGAATATATGAGTGTCTGTGTGTGTCTTCATGTATATGTGATGAGTGACTCTTTTTTGCTGATTTTTGTGTGTAATATGTGTTTTCATGCATATATACACGCTTAAACACAATCATATATATATATATATATATATATACATATATATATATATATATATATATATATATATATATATATATATATTGGCAATCGAACACGTTCATGTATATTTATATGCATTTTAATATATATATATATATATATATATATATATATATATATATATATATATATGTTTCGCATAAAGATATTGCGTGATTTTTTTACATTGGAATGACAGGCAGGAGCGATTTTTTGTTCGTTTTCGTAGGTTTGTTGAATGTGTGACCAAAATGTTTTCTTTTTATACTCTGAAATTTCGATAGAAATCTTCCCGTCTTTGACATTTGTCTCCCTTTTTCTTTTTATATTCCTTTTTTTTTCTCATCCCCACTCTTTACTTTTACTCCTACCCACTTTTTTTTTACACCCACACTTCTCTATTTTGATACACATCACAACGAAAAGTTTTCGTTTATTTTGAAAGCTAAAATCAGAAAATTTCGCTTTTTAAAACTTTTTCTCTCATGTGACAATCCAAAATGTTAAACGTTTCTTCAATCTTCATTAGTTCTTTTAAACTGTCCCAACTGTTTCCAGATTTTTTTCTCATGGATATCTTTATAAAAAAGAATCAAGCTCAACATGCTTTATAAGAAAACCCTTTTTCAGTGAAATCATTTTGTGATGATTATTTTAAAATATATGGGAACCTTTATATGCCAAATTTTCCTCACTTTTTTTTTTCATTTTTTTATATCTTGTAATTTCCACAAGGTTTGTACATTTCATACTTTTTGACACATGCGTAATGCCATGACTTACATTCTTCAGTACGGTACGATTTCCAATCATATTTCATCATACCGACGAAAAAGACACCAAAAACGGGAACATTATATCTTTTAAAACATTGTGGTCTTCCATACTTTCGTCTTCATGTGTTCCCTTTTATACTTTTCCAATTCAAATATTCATTTTTGTGATGTTGCTGATTTTTTTAATGTCATATCTTTTTGTATTGGAAATGAATTTTGCTGTAGAATATTTTTTTTTAATTACTTTTTGTTTAATGTTTTCATGTTTTATACTTCTTTATAAAGTGTCGATTCTTAAGAATTTATTCACTCATTTATGCAGATTTCCTTAAGCGTTGACATAATGGTCAAACTCAAACAAACTAATTAGAGCAGCCATGAGGAAAGTGAGAAGGAAGGAAGCCTGGACGTAACTGGCTTCACCCCTTGGTTTGAGCTTTTCACTATTACATCCATTCGTGTCACAGGTTCGAAAACAAACGGTCTTTAATCTGCTTGTTGTGTGGTTCCGAACAACGCACTTCTCCTCAAGGTATGACGTCGCACAGTCCCGGGCAAACAGTAACTGTATACCTGAAATATAAAAAAAAAAACAACAGATAGATAGATAGATAGATAGATAGATGGTTTGTTGGTTAGTTGGTTGGTTAGGTTTTATAGCATATCAAATTTTGTAGGTTATTTAAAGCCGAATCCATTTTCATGTAAATAATCAGTTCAATTTCAAACAAATCAGTTTAGCATGAGTACACAGTTTAATTGTGAAAACATTTCTATTTCAATCTATTCAGTTTAGTCAAACAGTTCTAATTCAGCTATTTCAGTTTAGTATAAATACAGATTTTGCTTACACACAGTTAAATGTCAAAACTCTTCTATGATAAGCAGTTTAGTGTAAATACAGTTACAATGTCAAAAACATTTCTATTTCAGATAATTCAGTTTAGCACAAGCACGCAGATTCAATGTAAATACAGTTTCGGTTTAGCATAAGTATGCCGTTAGTTCTATTTAACCCATTGATAGGTCCTATGAGGTGCTACCACGCCGGGCCATAATGAACCTAGGAGGAATGGCAATAAAGGAGTGCCCCGTATTCCCCAAAGCCCCAATGCATTACTGGAACCACACGATAAGATTGTTTAGTGTCATATCACGACACTCATTGGGGTCGGGGTTACCCCTCTGCAAAGTTGCAGTCAGAGTATTTTACAGCCCCAGCCGACTGGGCAATACACAGAATTAAATGTCAAATAGTTTTATTTCAGATAATTCCGATCAGTATGATTACACAGTTTAAACGTCAAAACAGTTCTATTTCGAGTAGTTCACTTTAGGATTAGTACGCTGTTTAAATGGAAAAATCAGTATAGTGAAGGAAGCACGCTTTAGTTATATTTAACCCATAGATAGGACCCATATCAGGTGCTACCACTCCAGGCCAGAGTAGACCTGTGAGCGATGGCAATGAAGGGGTACTCCGCCTTCCTCAAAGCTCCAACATTACTGGAACCTCACCATCAGATTGTTTAGTGTCATATCCAGGAAACTCGTTTGGGGGGGGTCTTACTCCTCTGCAGAGGTGCAGTCAGTAAATTCTACAGCCCCAGCGGACTGAGCAAATAGATAGATAGATAGATAGATAGATAGATAGATAGATGAACAGTTATTCTTAATATATTCGTTATGATATTTTATTAATTCATTTTTGGTAATTCTACCTTGCCCCAACCCTGTCGGCTGCAGCTGTAGAATATACTGTCTGCATGTATGCGGAGGGATAAGATTCCCTACTAAGAGTGTCCTTTATATGACACTATATTATCAGATTTCGAGGCTCCTGTCTTGTGAAATACCCCTTCATTGCCAATTCTTCCAGGTCGACTGTGTGTCTGAGTGTTAGTATGTGGAAGGGTCCTATCCATGTGTCAAATAGAATTCTTTGACATTTAACCTGTATGCAAACGAATGACTGATATTTCATTAAAATGTTAGTAATTCATATCAATACTTGGAACATTTTAACCGTGTGCAAATAAATGAGTTTTATGTTGGATAGGAGGATTAGTGTTAAACAGCAATACTTGTAACCACTTTACTGCGTACAAACAAGTGATTAATATCGAATAGAGTTATTAGTGGTAAATAGCAAGGACTGTCGTGAAAAATGTCGTGAATCAATAGCAGTACTAGTGTGCAACCAAGTTAGTTCCAATTCATTAAAAATTAAATTGCGCAAAAACTATGAGTGTAAATAAAAGATTGATGTTAAATTGTTACTGTTACATAACAAATCTTCGACCCATTTAACTGTGTATAAAAATGACCTCAGGTTCGTTATCTAAAAAAAATGTTTTACGTATCGCACACACAACAGCTTTATAAGGTATTTTTTATCTTTTTGTTGATTTTTCATAAGTTGAATAATTTATCAAGTCAAAAAAAAACACCCCCACAAGTATGCGCGTTTCTTCTGCTCCGTCACAGAAACGTTTCTATATGTATATTCTACCTTACTTTCTCATGACATAATAAACAGACTTGTATAACACTTCTAGTGGGGAAATTAACATTCCAAGAACGGAAAAAAATGATTAATAAGAGACAAAATAATATAGCTGCAATCTAATCCTTTGACATTAAATCACACAAAGAAAAATAAATAAACAGTGGGTATTTTATACCATGATGAAGGAAGAAACATGGAAGAAGAATGACCATGACACTTTATATAAATATAACTCTTACACTTTATTCTAAAAAGGTGTTGAAGTTTTTGTGGCGTAAGAGACAAACGGGCAGAGGGAGAAAACAGGCTGCTGTATTGACCCATAACTTCTCTTGACCAAGATTTTACTCAGTACTTTTTATGCTTCTCGGCCTAATGTACTCAGACGGATGCAATAGTGGGCCTCTGGCCCAGTAAGGCACTCTCAGTGACTGCAAGATGAGTCTGAATCAGCTCACTCTGACTTTAACTGCCCCTGATCCTCACACGGCTATCTGGATATACTATTTAATAACCCCATCCAGATCAACCATGTTACTCCTTCCGCTTATTTACTCTAGAGCGTCCTGTTCAGAGACATCTCTAATTTACAGCTTTGTCAAGGGTCAATGTGCCATATGGGCATACATTAAATAACCTATATGATTATGTCATTTGACATCGAATGTTAAATTAAATGAGTGTTTGGTCACTGCTGGTCACATACGAAAGCCCTTCAGAATATGTCCTCTTTCGGAAGGGCCTAGAATACTATGTCTGCGTCTATTTAAAATAGATGTCCTTGCTAATTAATCTAAGATGCATATTAAGAGCTATATTGTCTAAAATCCTTCAGTTGTCGCCATTACTTGTAGCATTTGAAAAGAGTGTCATCAGCAAATTTGTTTCTGTTTCTTTGTTTTATGGCATATCAGCCTTCGTGGATTATTTAATGCCAAAGTCATATTAGTAGAACAGAAGTAGTACAATTTAACCCATGGCAGGAGGTATAAGAAAGCTCATACTTTTTCTAAAGTGAATATAATTCAGTGACAGGAATTCGAATTTGTTTATTTCAAGACAACAGTCCAACACTTTAGGCATTACACCACAGGGTCTCCCAAAATCCACGAGTTTGAGATAATGTTTAGAATTAGTGTTAACAATAGATCATCATAAACCATTGATATTATATCTATACGATGATTAGCTGTTTAAAATAATCGAAATTTTTATTAATATACTAATTGAAAAAAATACATATTACAGCTAAGTATGAATGATGACCTGATAAAATCAATTATTCAGATGCATTGTTCGCATATCTGGAAGAATGTTTTGAGTAATGTGTCTGGTTGTACAAACAATGGAATCTGTGAACCAAGTGGATATATTTCGCGCCAATGCTAGAGGGAAATATCTAAACGCTTCTGTATATAATATGAATTAATAGTTGGCCAAACTGTTCTTGAGCATTGCTGAGTCAACCGGTCTGGAAGAAGGAAAAGTCTGAACTTTTGCTCCACTTAGAATTAACCTTGTGTTAAATCATATTCTTAATAGAGAGGTTGGGTAAATAAATGTTTTTGGGCACAATCTACGTTAACAATCGTTAAAATGAGGTGTAATTAGAATCGTTTTTGAAGCAAATTAGAAATTTGAATATGATAGCTTATCATGTGAAACAGCTATACATTTTCTTTCTTTTTATTTCTCATGGAAGAAGAGAGGTTAGTTAAACATTTGATCCCAACCAGAATACTTGGGTCTTGGAGGTTGTATAAAAGCCCTATAATAGTTTTCTTGTATGTTTCTTTTTATCTAAAGAAAATTCGTGCCTGTTTTACTTGCATCGATAGTAAATTCATTGCATTTATATTACATCTATTTATGCTCATAAGCAATCAAATCGAGGTTGCAATATCGGATTAGATGAGAACGAAAACACTGAATTTTAATGCTCAGAGACCAAAAGTAAAGGTAGAAAAATCAATTGCTAATTAATTGATATTTGACCATTCGCTTCTACATTCCTCAACTAAAACTCCGTAAATCATGAAGCAAATCTAGCAAACTAGAACAACCTGGGTCGGAGTTAGGAAACATGGAAGTGGTTTACGTTCTGCTCTAACGGAGCACATGGGTCGATGCGATCAAAGATGGCTGGTTTGAGAACAGAACTGTTTCCATCTCTTTGTTTCGCTGGCATCTATTGGCTAATATTAGAACAGTTGTCTGGTAAACATGTTCTCTTGTCAAATGTTTCCGAAGATAAATGAAAATACGCCGGTCGTGCCAAGAGAACTGGAGGTTAGAGATCAAGGACTGAATAGGGCAGAGGAACAATAAGGTTAAGCATGTGTCACGTGATATCCAGCCAATGAAACTTGACATTTATTTCAGTCTCCTTCATGTTCTGTCATGTCAGTCAGTGACCGACAACGATCTCAGTTTAAGAGCCAAAATTTAACGCCTTGAGTTAAAGCCCGACGATGCTGAATGTTATGGCACTGTTTATTCACGTCTGACATACGTTGCAACCAAATTAGCTTCAGCGATTTTATAATCATTAGTTCGCTGTTTTTCTATTGTGTATTTCTTTTTCTTCAATATTCGCTGAAAGATCGACTTCGGTGAGAATTATGCTCAATGTTGAGACACAAACAATTTAAAGACATAACTAAATCAATTACTAATAGATGAAGAAAATGATTTATAGTTACCATATAAGAATTATTTTCATTTATGAAATAAGAATGATCAGATTAATCAGATCGAAAATTCAATAGTTTGATTTTTATTTCCGGTTTGGATTGCAAATTGTTTTTTTCTTTGTTAGAGGGGCTTAGAATACGGTCACTGTTTAACATGCAGAGAGGTAAGAACCCCACAAAAAAGAATCATGGTATGACCCTAAATATGAGATGATGGTGGGGTTTCAGTTCTGGTGGCCAGGGAAGTGTAGAATACCTTTTTTTTTTCATTACTCTCAAGTCGACACTGAATCAGAGTGGAAGTACCTGTTAGGATCCCAATTTAAATGAACAAAATTTACCTGAGTAAGCATAGCCAAAAAAGAAAATAATAAAAATATTTTAAAATTAATAAAAACACGACTTGTCGTATAATTTCAAGTTGCTGGTGTTTGATTATTTTCATTAAAAAACGTGAAAAACTAAACGAAAAAATTGATAATTATTTTGGTCAGTCGATTGTTAAGAAGAAAACGAATAAATAAATGATAGAAGCATTTTGTCAAATGAGTAATCAGAAAATAAAATAAAGGTTAAAAAAAAAGGTAAGCGCTGCACATTGATAGAGAACATTTACAACTATGTAATATCACTTTATAAATAGCATACTAGCAACTATGAAGATATTCCCCGTTTTGAGTGTTCGTCGTTTGGATTAAGATGACATTTACACGAAATGAATAATAATAAGCTGTAACTAAGATATTACGCGAAATTAGTGCGAAAAGAGAATAGAAAAAACTATGGAACATGAAAGTGACGGTGATACCAACTGCAACTGACGCACTCGATACAGTCACCAAAGCATTGGTACAGAGACTGAAGAACTTGGAAATAAGAGCAAGAGTGGGAAGCATACAAACGAATGCATTGTTCAGATCGGCCAGAATACTGAGAAGAGTTCTGGAGACTTGAAGAGACTTGCAGTCACTCACACTCAAGAGGAAAACAAGCAGTTATCGCTGGTGTGAGGAACTCTCAAATGAATAATGATATTAACAACAGCAACAACAACAACATCAATAATAATAATAATAATAATAATAATAATAATAATAATAATAATAATTATTATTATCCTTGAGAGTTTCACCCATCAGTTTTAGCTGATGGTCTTTTACTGGAGTTTGAGTGACAGCAACTCTCCTCAAATCTCCCGGACTCTTCTCAATATTTTGGCCATTCTCAATAATGTAGTAGTTTGGAAGTCCTCCACCTGTCCTTTTACTTCCAAGTCCTCCAGGCCCTTTAATAATCCTTTGGTAACTGTACCAAAAGCACCAGTCATGATTAGTATAATTGTCACCCTCATGTTCCATAGTTTGTTTTGTTTTTTTCAATTCGCTAGTAAGGTCGAGGTACTTATCCTTCCTTTCAATTTCTTTCAGTTTTATTCTGTGGTAAACCGGGACACCCAAGTCCACCATTTTGCAAGTTCTCTTTTTTGTTGTTGTTGATTATTTTAAGGTCTGGTCTTCTGGCCGAAATTATGTGATCCGTCTTTATGTCAAAGTCCCATAGGAGTTTGTGTGTGCCATTCTCTGGGACAGCTGCTGTGTTGTGCACATACCATTTGTTGGTTTGGTCAAATTTAAGTTTCTTGCACATCTCTCAGTGTATCACCTTGCCGACCCAGTTATGTGTAGTCTTATATTCCTTCTGTGCAAATTTGCAGTATTCGCCTATCATGAGATTTATCGTTTCATCTCTATCACCACATAACCTACCCGTGGTGTAGTCGTTATCGTGGTAGGAAATGAACACGGCGACACGAGTTCAAATCCTGGACGAGACTGATTGCATTTCACATAGCACTAATACACTTGGGAAAGGTATGAATCCAATTATTCTCCCTCCTGCTATGGGTAAATAGTAGGACAGACTAGGTTCTTCAGCCTTGGTGAGGCAACTAGTCTAGGAGAAGGAAAACTCTGAATTCAAACCTGTTAAACTCCGCTTAAAAATTGACCTTGTGTCATATCCTGCCCGAGCGGAGGGGTTGGTAAATAGTATCACCACATAACCTACATTTGCTATTTTGTTGCGTCTTGACTAGTCTCGTTTTGATATGATGGGTTCTTCTGACATTGTTTGTACTGCTATTAGGAGATATTCTTGCTCTCTCTTAAGGTCTCCATTTCTTAGTCACATCCACGTTTTCTCGAATGAGATGCTGTTTATTAGTTGTTCAAAACACCCATAGAGCTGTTTTCCTTCACTTTTTTGTTTTCTAGTTATTATCATTCGGTTGGTCTTCGTGTTGTCAGTATCTTTTCTTGTGGCTGTAATCTGTCCTTCTACGGGCTTTTCTCTATAGTCCTCGCGTCGTTGTTTCAATACGTCAAATCTGTCTTCAATGCTGGCAAGTCCTCTTCCTCCCTTTTCTTTTCGTGATACGTATCGCTTTTCAACATCCATCCCGGGATGTAATGCCTTATCCATGGTTACTAGTTTCCTTGTTCTTTGGTCTATTTGCCTTATTTCTTCTTCAAAAATGGTCCCGAATATCTAAGGATCGGTACAACCTAGGCATTTATTCCTTTGATAACGTTTGTTATTATTATTATTATCATTATTAATATTATTATTAGTAGTAGTAGTGGTAGTAGTGGTAGTATTGTTTTACTCTTTAAGAGTTTTTCACGCCAGCGTTAGCTTATTGTCTTTTTACTGAAATTTGAGTCACAGCAAGTCCAGGAATCATCTTAAAAATGCTACAGTCAAGAGAGTTCCTACGTGTCATCTTATATCCAATTCTTCTATTCTTTTCACTAAAACTTTGAGGGCAATTCCGAGAGCGCTTATTACAGCTGGTATAACCGTTACCTTCATGTCCCATAGTTTGATTCTTTGTTATCTAACAAGGTCTAGGTACTTATCTCTCGTTTCATTTTCTCTTATTTTCACTAAGAGGTCCGCAAGGACCGAAGAGTCCAATATTCGACGGGTTTCCTTTTTTTTGTTTACATTCATAATGTCTGGTAGTCTGGCTGAGATTAGGTGATATTAAAGATCTGCTAGACGACTCAGTGGAATTGTAGAGATTTGTTGTCACTCCGAAATCGGAGAAAATACACCTTCAACTGCAGTGTAATCTACTTGATAGAATAATAATAATAATAATAATAATAATAATAATATATATATATATATATATATATATATATATATATATATATATATATATATATATATATATATATATATATATACTGTAGATTTAATTACCATTACCAAAAATACCTGGAAAGCTATATAACTGGCGGATACAAATTACAGCAGAACTTTCATAAAATATTTATCAGATCTATCTATTCTTCATTGATCTGCCGAAGCATTTTTGAACTATATACGAATAAACTAACATATATATATATATATATATATATATATATATATATATATATATATATATATATATCAAACTATTGAGAGGCAAAAAGACAGCCAAAGGGAAAGAGAAGAGTAAGAGAAAGTGATTTAGGCCTAAAAGTCTTATCAGAATGTCTTCTCTCTCCGAAAAACATATATTGCATGTTTAATTTCTGACATTGATATTGGTTTCTGGCTTAATATCAATGTAATTCACTCATAAAAGACAGTATGGAATTTTATTTCTACTCAGGACTTGGTCAGCTTTCTGTTTTCATCGACTTTTCTCCAGACTACTGCTTATTGTTTAAGGCTTTGTCATCAGGCACCTGGTTTGTAACTTCACTGATGCTAATACTTCCAAATTAACCTGCATCTCGCATATCACTTGCAGGACACTCGTATATGCAATTTTTTTGACGGGTTGACGCAGTTTGAGAATTATTTATACCTATAAGCAATCCGATTTGTGATTTCGAAATTTCTGTTTTCAAACATACTTACCGGTCTACTGCCGTCTCTTGTTTATCAGGTGACTTTAACACACACTTCTGACATAAATGCTACGCTGATTATACAATATATAATGTTATCATTCCTTACTTACATCCTTTGTAGAAAAATGTAATAATAAAATAAAGAAACAGAATAATGTCAAGAAAATGATCTCAAGTTGGTGAGCAAAAGAAAAAAAGTTCATTGATTATAGATGTCTAATGATGTTCAAGAAATGCAGGAAAAATCGGAGAGATTACGTAAAGGAAGAATGACTAACCAAGAAAAATTTCAATACAATTTCACCTCGACAATAATTAACAATAATTTGATATAACTGTTAGATATCATCTAAATGAAATGGGATTAACATAGAGAAACGTCAAATTAAAACCATAACTAACACATAAATACAAAAAAATAGATTTAATATGGACTAAATTGAAAAAAGGCCGTTTGGAGAATGGAATGAAAATGGTATTAAAGGGAAAATGAATAAACTATTTTGGACAAGGCATGATCTCGAAATTAAGGATTGATTCTAATTCTTTTTAATCAATGAATTCCATAATTTTCCCTGAATATTACGTAATTCCGTTTTATATATCTCCGAATCTCGTGGTAAAATATGCCATTAGCTTAAACAATTAGATAGATATGAAAATTGGTCAAGAAAATATTTATGGTGTCAATGAAATATTTTCACAGGAAGGTCATTCATCTTCTTTCAGATTAAAGAGAATAAAGATTTTAATCAGGAAATGTATGTACAATCAATTAACAGTCCATTAGAATATTCATGGTAGATATTTTTTTAATTGCCCGTGAGATTCCTTCGCCAAACCACCAAATTATATCAACTGTCATTTGAGAAAGTTAAAAACACTTTGATACAGAATATCACTTTAAATTAGAGAAATCAATACTTGAAAGAATTAAGGCTGTCATAAAATCTTGTGGGGAAACTAAGGATTAACTGCATTTCTTTTCTCAAGGAATTTCCTAATATTTTCAGCTGCATAAACTAAGAAATGTAACATTCCTTTCCATAATTCGATCTAGTCTGCTTAAGATATATGAAGCCATAATGATCATATATCAAATGAAAGCCGTTCTGTGACTTATCCGATATTAGTACATATATTAGTAAAAATCAAAACAAAACCCTGGAAAACTGACTCTAAATTTGGTAATTTCATTATATATATATATATATATATATCCCATGGGGGTTGAGGACTCTGGAGAAGGGACTGTCGGCCGCCGCTAGCGTAATGCAAAGCTCTTCGAAAGAATTTATTACTCTGGTAGCCGATAGGGTATTAAAAAGGTAAACAAAGGTTGCTGCTGCTGTTGCTAAAATAAATACCTTAAAATTCCCTTAGCCAACGTGGTCCGCTTGGTGGCCGAGAGGTCTAAAACGTAGTCTAACGTAAAGTTGGACGGGTTTCGATCCTGGCTTCAAGTGTCCTGCGTGTCTAGCCATGCTGAAGGGTTCTGATAGAACGAAACAATCTTTCTGTGGATGACAATATAAATTTATAATGGTACAACGAAAGTGAACTTTTTTCTTTAGTATATACATACAAAAGAAAAAAGGTCACTTTCGTTGTACCATTATAAATTTATTTCAGACTGTTATGAATTACGCACACAGAAGATATCAAATATCACGAAACTGGCAATGGATGGTCGCTCGCCACTGTATCCGCATGGAAAAACTCTGTCAACGCCGCAGTAGGAGGGGTAGGATTGCTTATAGGACCTAGAGCACTAAAAACGCTTAATAGCATAGAGAAAATACAACCTAGAATGATGGTAGCTACATTTAACGGAAACCCCAGAGCAACAATCGTCTCATGCTACAGCCCCACCAATGTTAGTGAAGAAAATGAAATAGTCACCTTCTACGATGAGTTATCCTCATTAGTGCGTAGCATCCCGAAACACAACATGTTAGTCATTGGCGGAGACATGAATGCACAAATCGGGAAAAACGGAAACAACAAATACAGCCTCCACAACACGTCAAATAGAAATGGGCAACATCTAACAGATTTCATGATAGAAAATAGATTAGCATGCCTCAATACAAACTACCAAAAAAGAGAGGGCAAACTATGGACATACACGTACGCAAACAATACTAATGCTCAGATAGACTACGTCCTTATAAACAAGAAATGGAAGAATAGTGCATTGAATTGCGAGGCATACTCCTCTTTTGAGGGTGTGTCCACCGATCACCGAATAGTCACAGCGAAAATACGGTTAAGCCTACGAAAAAACGACAAACGAACAGCGACCACCAAACACTATGACTGGGCCCTATTAAACAACAAAGATGTAAGAGATAAATACGTATTAGGATTAAGAAACAGATTCGAAACACTACAAGAAAAGACGGAAAAAAGTACACCAAACGACGAATACGAAAATTTCGTCAATGCACACCTTGAGGCAACAGCAAAATACATTCCAACAAAAATTAAAACTAAATATAGAGTCCCATGGGAAACTTTAGCGGTGAGTAAAAAACGTGCACGAGTGAAAACAGCCACCAAAAACTATCGAAAAAACACAACAAACACAAATGCCTTAAAACTAAAAACGGCACAATATCAATTAGCAGGCATATATATAAAGGAACAGACAGAATACATTCAAAATCAGATAGATAAGATTAGAGACTCGGTGGAAGATAGACAATCTAGAATTGCCTGGCAAACAATAAACGAAGTGAGCAGAAGAAAGAACACAGCCAAAGCAAAACTTAAAGCAGCAAACCAACAAGAAAGAATAAAACTGTGGAAACAGCACTTCGAAAACTTACTTGGAAACCCACCAAAAATAACGCATGAACCAATCACCAGAATAATTGGCAAACAATTAGACATTAAACTTGGACCGTTCACACAAGAAGAACTCGACTCGGTTCTCAGAAAAATTAAAAATAGGAAAGCTGCAGGGCTGGACGAAATTCCCCCGGAAGTATGGAAAACCAGACAATTCGACGACATACTGCTCCGACACTGCAACGCAGTATACAATCAAAATCCGATAGATAGATGGACGAAGGGATGCATACTCCCCTTCCCTAAAAAGGGGGACCTCGGATTAGCCAAAAACTACCGAGGCATAACACTTACATCCATAGCTGCCAAAATCTACAATGCCCTACTGCGAAACCGAATAGAACCCAAAATCGACAACATACTTAGAAAAAACCAAAATGGCTTCCGAAGAAATAGATCCACGACCTCACAAATATTAACCATCCGCAGAATCCTTGAAGGTGTACGGGCAAAGAACCTACAAGCGACATTAATATTTGTCGACTTTACCAAGGCTTTCGACTCCATTCACAGAGGAAAGATGGAACAAATCCTACTAGCGTACGGCATACCTAAAGAAACCGTAGCGGCAATAACGATTCTCTATAGAAACACTAAAGTAAAAGTACGATCACCAGATGGAGACACAGAATACTTCGACATTGTAGCAGGAGTACTACAAGGGGACACGCTGGCTCCGTATCTCTTTATCATTTGTCTAGACTACGTACTTAGAACATCGATTGACAAAATCAAAGAGAATGGCTTCGAACTGACGAAGAAAAGAAGCAGAAGATACCCCGCAACAACAATTACCGACGCCGACTACGCCGATGACATAGCGATACTGGCAAATACACCTGACCAAGCCGAAACACTTCTGCATAGTTTGGAACGAGCAGCAGCAAGCATAGGCCTCCATGTTAATGCACACAAAACGGAATATATGTGCTATAACCAAACGGGGGACATCTCCACTCTAGAAGGAACCCCTCTTAAACTAGTAGACAAATTCACGTACCTAGGAAGCAGCGTCGAATCAACCGAAAAGGACATCGAAACGAGGTTAACGAAAGCATGGACAGCTATCAATAGGCTATCGACTATATGGAAATCAGACCTAACCGATAAAATGAAACGCAGTTTCTTCCAGGCAGCGGTCACATCGATACTGCTATATGGATGCACTACATGGACGCTAACAAAACGGCTGGAGAAGAAACTAGATGGCAATTACACGAGAATGCTGCGTGCAATCCTGAACAAGTCCTGGCAGCAACACCCCACAAGACACCAACTGTACGGCCACCTGCCCCCTATCACGAAAACTATTCAAGTTAGGCGAACCAGACATGCAGGACATTGCTGGAGAAGCAGAGATGAACTCATAAGAGATGTACTCTTATGGATCCCCACACACGGCCGCGCAAAAGCAGGACGACCAGCACGAACGTACATTCAGCAGTTATGTGAGGATACAGGTTGTTGTCCTGAAGACCTGCCTAGGGCGATGAACGATAGGGAGGAGTGGTGAGAGAGGGTCAGGGATATCCGTGCTGCCAGCACGATATGATGATGATGATGATAAAAGACATCTTCAGATGAGATATTCAAAATTATAATTAGATGTTATCATCTTTGATCATATGTATATATATATATATATATATATATATATATATATATATATATATATATATTTGACCCAAAGTTAACATGGTTTTGTTCTTTTTTCCGGTGTTTGCTGGGTTTTTTCCTCTGCATCTTGCTCCCCAACAGGAACACACTTACAGACAAACACTGAATTGATAACACTTCTTCTTTCGTATTGGTTGGGAGTTTTTATGTATTGTATTCCTCAAATGATTGAAATATTCAAATATATTTTAGAGACGACATGACACACATTTTACAGAAACAGAAAACATTTTCTCCCGTACGGATGAAATAAGGTTTACAGAATAAATGATCCAAAACGGAGTGATATCAACAAAATCACCGTAACGATTTTTCTTCGGGCGCATAAGGGAATTTTGAAAGAAAGTTACAATTAATTAGCTAAAAGTTCTTGTATGGCGGTTTTTTCTTCCTGTCATTGAAAACCGGTAGCTACGTACTTACTTTTTTTTGTTTTTGCTTTTTCTGATTCTTTTTTTATTTTTCGTTTCTTTATTCTAAACTTTTCTTTTTCAAATTGGAACTTTTTTTCTCCATCTTCAACAGAGATACAATTATCAACCACCATTTATACACTCGGCAGTTTTCTATATTTTGTCGAATTTTCATTCACTTTGCTCATGAGTCACTAAATAGTTATTTACATTTCTCGCAATCCGGTCCCGACTGAGACGACTTTTAAGAGTGGCCATCTTGTCAAGAAACCAACGGAGCAAAGAAAAAGTCGGACAGAAACAGCCAAAATATATTAGATTATAAAATTAAATATGTTTCACATGTATCTCTTCCCTACTTTCTCTTACTCCTTTTTCCTATCACTCTATATCATTAGATATTTTTCCTAATGCATCTTTCTTCCTCCTCCTTCTTCTTTCTCTTTCTCTCTTTGTCTCTGTCTCGCTCTCTTTATGTGCGTATATGTACGCTTTTGCGGGGATAGATGATTATTGCTCCCGTGTCAGAGGGACGGATATTCAAAAGCTCTGTGTGGACGCTGGATGTGGTCCAAAGGACCTTCCAAGCGTGACAGACGATAGGGACAGATGACTTGACAGAATTAAGGAATTCAGCGATAACTGCATGACTTGATGATGTTGACGCTAATGATGATGAAGGACCGAGTTCACTGTGAAGAGGATGGTTTTTAGACGAGTTAGTTTACCAAAGAAGATTGGCAAAGCCTTTATTAATCTGAATATCGCTCGAGAAATTAGTCCAGTCTTCTCCTTTTGCTGAAACTATTATTTAGAATACTATACATAAAGATTATTCCTGCATAAGTAAAATGGATAGTGTATTGTGAGTTAATTATGATGATAAAACAGAAATAAAGAACATAATCTAAGATCTTGATCAAAGAGTATAATCCTGTACAGACATTGTCCAACGATAAGTTATAAATTTCACGAGTCTGTTCAAATATGACCCATTGATTATCAGCACTTATATTGATACTGTAAATAATACTATTCAATAAAAAAAGAGTTAGTGCGCGGGCGCGCGCACACACACACACACACACACACACACACATATATATATATATATATATATATATATATATATATATATATATATATATATATATATATATATATACCAGCCCCTCAGCACAAGTAGTATCTGGCGCAAAGTCAATGTTTTAAGAGGTTTGAATTCTGAGTTTTCCTTCTCCTTGGCCAGTTATCATATTTAATTAAAAGAGCACAGTCTACCCTACTATTCATCCAAAGCTGGAGGGAGGGTAGTTGGATTCATATATTTCCCAAGGGTCTTAGTGTTATGTGAAATGCAAATCGTTCTGTTCATGACTTGAACTCGGCTCACCTTTTGCATTTCTATTGACGATAACCTTTATACTACGGGCACACACACACACACACACACACACACACACACATATATATATATATATATATATATATATATATATATGTATATTATGGAATTTAGACTGCGACCCTGGGTGACAACCAACACTGTTATAATATATATATATATATATATATAATTGAAAAAAAGATAATGACTGCTGAAAAATATCATCCCCTTGATTCACTATATACACATATAAGCGTGTGTGACTCCTCAAACGAAATATTTCTTTGCATCCATAATAAATATATGCCAAATAGATTAATAGGGTTTTTTTATACAGAAATTGGCCCCTTTTATCCTCAAATGAAAAACACACATTATGTTTTTTTCCCAGAACTGATTCGAGTTGCCTATAGTTTGCAGCTTAAGCACCTTGATGAAAAGAATCTTCGATATTTTTTTTTCCGTCATTAGACAGAAGACGGCTTTAAAAACCCGACACCAGATACTTTCATGGTTGTAAAGTGTGAGCGACATTGCTCAAGTTCAGATTCCAAAGAACTGATTTCAGACTGGAGAGTTTGATTATGTTTTCTTCCTGAGATTTACTGCTTTTGTAGATCATTTATTCCGATTTCATCGATTTAACCTCATCTGTTCACAATTTCCAATGCCAATACTGAGCGTTCCGAAGATGCCATTGACAACATTATAAAAACGTTTCTTAGATTTACGTTTTCGAAGTTTTCCGTTTTCCAACTCTTCGAAGAACAGCTGCTTGGAAATCTAATATTCTCCATCCTGGTAAGGTAGCTGTCTCTGTCTCTGTCTCTGTCGCTCTATATATATATATATATATATATATATGGGACGAGTGGTTACTAAAAATTCATTAGTAAAGTGTTTGAGGATTAGCTAATTAATTATCCTTTAAAGATGATTTAGAATTAAAAAACCTTACATTGTCACGATTTCAAATACTACCCATGATTCCGAGTTTCACGTACAATAGGCTCTTAGATCTTCTGATTGAAATTTGTATTTTTTGAGATTAATTTCCTTTAGACTAATTTTCAACATAGTGAGTATGCATATCATAAAAGGGAAATGACAAGAACAAAAGAAGTAAAAAAGTTACAGAATTATTTCTATATACCCTTCATCTGATTGGAGACCCCGTGGCGTAATGGCTAACATAGCTGACTGTAACCTTGTTTCAAGCGAATACAACTCAGGCTGCGCTATTTGTTAACTTTCAGATTATTAACCAAGAGAATATTATGGTACTCCTTATCCTCCCAGTCATAGCTTTTTCTAAAAAGATGGCTTTGCCAATCAATTATCGCTCAGGTTAATAGACCATAAAACAAACAAAACAAAAGATATCTCCTCTCACTAATACCCTTTCTTAATTCTTTTTCCCAGTGGGGAAATGAATGTGTCGGAATTAAATAGAGGATAAATTATCTTTATTCTAAAGAGATACAGCTGCCTCATTTTTCAAATGTGTAGTTCAGTTTTCCACAATATTTCCACTACCGTTTTCTTTTGCTTATTTTTAAAGCTTTCTTCTCTGCCAAACTCTAAAATAAAGCAAATAGCAGATTTTGGCTACTTTTCTTATTCTTGTAATTCTAAGAGTGTATGTTTTTAGTCTAGGTTTTCAAAAAACAATACACACAGAAATATTTGGTGCTTGTCCAAATGTAAATAGAATGAAATCATGCTTTGTAATGGCAAAGATGTTAACAGAAAAAAAGGATACAGACGACGTATTCTTGAGCATACTAACATTGACAAAGGCAAGGTTGTTAATCATTATTTCACTACCAAAAATCAGTTATATGAAAGCCACAGCAATTACTGTTTCTCCAGAAGTGCTTCTTTGCATCAGTTGTCTTCATTAGTTGTTCTACCTTCGTAAATTTGAAATAGAATCAAGATAGCTCTCTATATATAAGAAATCACACAAACTTTGTACAATAACATATACGAAGAATATCAGCAAAATAAGCAAAAACAACATGTTCTATCATAATGCAAATGAAACATTGGACATGTTACCAAAGATATTTTCCACGAAGTGACGATCAAGATACATGCGTTTTTCTCATCAGTGAACTAATGACTGAATACTCTCTTTGAAGTTATATCGTGTCAATTATCTGGCTGACACTTTCTCTAAAATTCAACACCATGATACAACTTCCTCAGAAAACTTTCATGGATCACCGGCTTCGCAAGATCACGGGCATATTAACTTGAGTCAATATGACTTACTTTACACTGTGTTATTTAAATTTGTTTAAATACAAAATGTCATAAACCTGATAAAATTGAGAACTGTGTCATCCGAACTCTTTCAATATTATTTTAGGGACCAAAGAACTTCTTCATTGCCGAGTGGCTTCCCATGGGAATTCTTCCGATATGACATTGATTATAATTAATTTTGTAATAATTAATATTACATTACATCATGGACTAACTATATGCATCAAGGGAAGTAGTGCTGAGTCACGTTCTGTATGTAGAATGTATATTATAATAATTGTATATGAATAAATAAATAAATAAGATTAACTTAATTGCTAAATCTCTGCAGAAAAAGTGAGCAGAGACAACTAGTCAATCATATACAGCAAGTTTGATTCTAATCTAATTTATTCTCTAACTTAAAAGAGTATTATTGTGATTCCGTTAACAAATATTTGCTACGCTGTGCTACCTTTGAGGTATTAAGGTAACATACCTTTAAAAATCTGATAAGTAGTCTAAAGATGATTTTTCTCATACATTTCAATTCCACATTCTAATCTGAAACTTAAAGGGTTTGGTTTCATTTACGAAATAAAGAAAACCACTCTATCTCATTGAAGTCGAATCCAACTATAAAAAAAAACAACTAATTTTCGTTTAATAAAACAGGATAGGGAAAATAATGCATTGCAATACTGCAGACTGTTATGGCCAGTACAGAACCCCTCATATCTCTTACTTACGAGGAGCATCCAAAACAATGTATCTTCTTTAACGAGTTAGCATTCACCGAAGGAAATAATGGACACATATCTTTATTAGACACACTGGAAAATTGCTAAGCTGTCAACAAGTTTTTATTTCCCATTTTTTTGGCTTGGTGTTTTTAAGGAATCAATGCTTACTGACCTGGATTAAAAGAGGAAAAACTTAAGTTTAAATAGACATGTCAGACCTCAACTTACAATACCTGATTTTCGTTTACTTTGTGAAGAGAAACAATGGATGAATAAAACCTTTTCGTGCTTGTGATGAATGTCGCTCCAAAGAAACACACACACACACACATGCACACACACACACACACACACACACACACACACACACACACACACACATATATATATATATATATATATATATATAGAGAGAGAGAGAGAGAGAGAAAGATAGGAAGACAAACAGACAGAGAGAGTAAGAAGTGATTGCTCCCAATATTCTGTAATCATTACCTTTTTCAAGAAGATGCCTCCTCAGATCGTTAAACCAAATAATCTAAAAATACCAGGTCCCAAAAGCTGTTAAGTAACTCTCCTTGGTATGTCAATTTCTGACGTGGGTCCGATTGAACCTATTGCAGCTATTTTTGGTTGTGAAATGACAAAGAAATATCCACGAAACAAAGTTGCAGAAGAGTTAGCTTAGCGTTTTGAAGATGACAAAATCGAAAAGCGCAACCAACGACGTTTTTATTTCTGTAACCTCAACGTATAAATAGTTCAAACGTTGCTAATGGCAAATATATAAATCTATATATGCGAATGGTTTGAATGGTCAAATAAATACACGGGGCACCTAAAAAGTTGTCATCTCAAAGTTCAAGGATTCGCCAGGTGATCAGTAGTTTATCATAATACACCAAACTTAGCACTCCAAAAATAACCTGGTCTTAAATTCTTAACTTTTATGGTTAGCATTCACATTTAATTCTAATTTATTTTCAGAAGAGTGATGATATGTTTTTAAAGCATTATTCTAAATCTATAGTACTGTGATACGTCTAAAATTATTTACGTTAAAAGCCATTAAATGTAAATATTTCAGAAGTTAAAATCCTCATTTATAAGAATAACTTTGATGATAGATTTGTTTTAAATATATTTTTTTTTATTCTCGTTATAGTCTGGTCAAAAACTATCGACAAGGAAACTATATTTTTTATCTCTATAATTTTCAAGTAAGATGCAATGAAGTCATGAGGTTTTCATATCTAAATAGCAGTCTGGATGATTAAGTGTCACTTTAAAAATATATTAATGAATTTTAAGCGGAAGATTTTACAAACAACCAACATTGTACAGGTGTGGAGGTCTAAATAATACAGTTCATGAATCAATATTTGCATGTATTTATATAAAAAAATCGAAAAACATGTTTTAAAGTGTCTAATATTCAGTGAGTTTTTACTGTAATATTCATCACTTTCAATTGTCAGCTATTTGACATACTGTTCAATCATATTTTCCTTTGTTTAATTTGTAATTATAGTATAACAGTCAAATCTATTTACATTTTTGACGTTAAATTGCAATCATTTGTTTATGAATCGCACTTTTTATTTTTCTGTATAGCAGTCATGTTAACACCATGATATGTTATCAAGTATTCCTATCTACACTAATGTTAAGAAGCTATTTCTTCTGGTGATGGTATTTAAGTAGCGAGTGCGATCTTTATTGTTAATTCATCAATATTGCTTTGTACAAGATTTGCCATATGCTCAACAAATAACAAGAGTTATAACTGATAGTTCTACATAATATTGACTTGCAGTTCTCCAGTTTCAAGAATATTACTATTAGAATAATAAATTATATTCTATAAAATTACACGAGAGAAAAATCAACTGGTTTTCAGCTCTATATTGTTGTGTAGCATTATATGAGACCTCACTGGCTAACACCACTTTCGTACGGAACGTGAACTTCGTTTAAAAACAAATATATAAAAAAGTCGCTACATACCGTTCTCTAAGTGGCTCGAAACAATGAATAAGTATACTATTTGAATTCAATAAAAACAAAATTTCTAACTCTTTTAAAATTGGCCGCAGTCATTGCCAAAAGCACTGAAAAACCAACATTCTTCGTATAATTTCAACGACCATCGACCTGACTTTAAGTTTCCTTGTTTATAAAGAATAAAATAAAATGATAATAAAAAAAACAACATTAAACAAAATAACAGAAGATGCGCAAAAAATGAAAATAGTAATATTTTGAAGAAAAATCTAAAATGTATCATTAGGATGTGGTAAAAACAACAATAATGTGAAATGTAAGTTCACTGTTCCCGAACTAGATTTAAAAGACGTGCATCCATGAAATTTGTCAACCGTTGTATGTCATTAGATAAAACAATCCGCACCACCACCAGAAAAAACATATCAAAACTATTTTAACCTCTTTCTGCGGCTAGCCATTGTAAACATTACTCAACCACATCATTAAAATCTAAAACCTGACATGGATTCAGCACCAACATACCCTCATTAAACATTACACGATTTCTAATTATATTCTCAACGTTTGAAGATCTTTTTAACCAGAAATTATCTACTTTTTCTTTATTCATCTAGTTTATGAAGGGAAGCATTGTATTCATTGTTGAAGAGAATGTTTAAAAACTTTTTTTTTATGTATACGTCACCCATTTTATTTGATTTCCCATTTAGATGTTATTTCAAGATGGCCTCTCAAATGTCACGCCGTTTAATTTTCTAACCGACATCTACTTCGACATCTACTTTCTGACAGTTCTTAGTAGCCACTGCATCTAAAAATGTCATAGTTGGATAAAGTCAAGAGTCATTACTATAGTATAGTTTCCTTACTTGTACTAAATGGGAACTGCATAAAGTTCTGCGTAATGTTTAAAAAAAAACATCCTGAAAGCTGCACCCTGGAAAACAGCAGTTGCACTACCATTTTCAATTTCGCAATCTATCGAAAAAATGCCAGCATGACATGCTTGGCAGTGCCGTAGAAGTAAGGACAAAGATATCTTAAATGGAATCTTGAATCATATAAAAACAGACACCCTCACAAGAAATATCTGATTATCCTGAAACTGACTCAACGTCGTTCACAGTGACGTTTCCAGCAATATATATATATATATATATATATATATATATATATATATATATATATATATATATATATATCATTCATTAAAAAATATGTTACTATAGATAAGAATTAAAGATAAAGACATTGTGTTTTGATTTTAAATTTTCATTAATGTTCTTTCATTTTTAATATCTACGTTTTATTCTTTTACTAAATGAACTTATTTTTTTGAAAAAGACATCTCATTACCTATCATAAAAAACGATAATTTGGAGTTCAGTATTTAAAAGAAATAATTTGCTTAGAATATAATAAGGTTTGAATGTTTTCTTTTGAGAAAATATGATCATATGTGTCGTTATCGACACCGAAAAGATCTGGATCTTTTCAATCAGGACGGGATTGTTCGTACAGTTAAATAATCCGTTTGTTATGAACGGGTCTTATGTGAACGAAACACCACTAATCGCTATCACATCCAATCAGATATTCTGCTAGGCGTAAAATATTTGGCTACTATTCGACATGATCTAGGAATTTTTATTCTGTTTTATGGTGATTTATAAATGCAACCAAGTAAATTCCACACAGACAGGGATCTATGTAGGCCATTCTGGAAAAACCAAGGGAATTTTTCACAACTGTAATGTGATTATTTTTTGCCATTCTTCATGTGGTTTCACATTTGCTAGCTTTGATTTGCTCTCCTTAACACGTTTCTTATCAGTCATATTAGCCTTACGAATAATTTAAAAGCGTCAAACACATTATCAAGCAATCAAATCTTGAATCCAAACTTTGGTAACATTTAATAAAAGTTAGATGCTGTTTGTTTCTATCGATGATGGAAAAATCGACATAATATATATATATATATATATATATATATATATATATATATATATATATATATATATATATTCATGAAAGTTTTGCTAAAGACGATGGAAAATTTCGTTTATTATTTTTAATTTTATTTTTTCAAGACTCTTTGAATAATAAAACACGATTACAAGTCCTGTCAGCAATATGCATAAAAATGAAAAAAAAAATTAAAAAAATAAAATAGCATTTAACACATGCTCCAACATATGAAATGATTTTAATAATTAAAAATCACTAACTCTGTAAGAAAACATTTTTCATACTGAACGTTTTAGAATAAGACGCTGAAAACAGTCCAACCGAAAATTTCAAAACAAAACACAAAAAATAACTAAAACAGTAAACGTTCAATAGTCTACTTAAAACTATACTATCCCTGATGGCGATCAAGGCTGTGGTCGAAAGCGCTTGGACAGAAAATATGGACAATTCCTTTTCCATCTAGATCTTGACACTAGTAAAATAATAAGAAGTCTTGAAAAATAAAATTAAAAATAAGAAAGTGTTCAATCGTCTTTAACTAAACTTGTTTGAAGAATAAATTTCTGCCTAAATATACCCTCTTCAATATGTATATATATATATATATATATATATATATATATATATATATATATATATTCTGCCACATTCTGTCGAAGGTTATGGACGCCATTGTTAAGTAATGGTTACCATAATAAACGGACATGGTGATCCGTGTTATGAAATCGGAATGTGGCTTCTTACATTTTACATAGTGCTCAAAGACTTGGGAAAGGCGTGAATCCAACTATTCTCTCTTCAATCACACTTATATAATAGAGTTAACTGGACTCTTTAACATTGGTATGGCAATAGGTAATGGAGTAGAAAGTCTCTGGATTCAAACCTGATTCATTCTTCTTAAAATATAGACCTTGGGTCACATTCTGCTCGTTTCGAGGGGATTGGTATATATATATATATATATATATATATATCAGTGACGACTGTAGCCTATTTTTGCTACTCGTGCCCCCGCCCCGCCCTCTGTCAACTTCAGTTCCCAACCCGTGGTCCGTGGACCCAAAGTAAGTCATCATAGTTGCTACTGCGTGATTCTCCATTCTATAGCACAGTTTGACAAGCGTACCTTGCATGGTGTTTTTTTTTGTAAACAATAAAGATACTATATAATTTATAGTCTTGTTAATACAGTAGATAAGATAATTTTTTTTCTTTCAAAAGTATAGAAGAAAAGAGATGTTTATGACTATGACGAGAAAAATATGTTTATTAGAATAAATAAACTGATGACAATATACACAGACACAGCTAGTAGTTTCAATTTCGCTTAAAATAAAGATTATTTGTTGAAAATGTATTCAAATAAACACATTTTAGTTACAGAATGTAATATATGCAACATTCATTAAAGAAATAGAGATCTGTTAGTGAAAAAACGAATTAAAACATGCCGTTTAACCAATATTTACCATAGCGATGATGATGACGTCGGCTATAATCTGCTATCTCCACCTCTCTCTCTCTCTCTCTCTCTCTCTCTCTCTCTGATCCCTCTCCCTGATCCCTCTCTCTCTCGCTCTGGTCCCTCTCCCTCTTCCCAAGACAGCTGTCAGCAGTCACAATGTGCTAATATTTTTAAGCACGGTGTTTTGAGTTGCTCTTGCTACTTACTGGCTACAGCCAAAAGCGGATTTCTCTAACATTACTGTTATTATAAGTGTCTAGTACCGGGCACGGATTACGCGTGTTCAACATTATAGCCGATTTTATGGGATGTTCAATGAATCTGACGGTGGCCGGACAAAGACCATCCGTTCAAAACAGCATCGTTGTATTATTCCCAGATATATTTATGAACTTTTGGCTACTTAGTTATCGAAACTTAAATATATACGAAATTTAATTGAGATCAGACTAAGTATGTTTGCTTGAAATTAATGGATGATTTTTAATCCATTCTGAATAACATTGACCGAGTTATTGGTCGTGCCTGGCACAAGTATCACTAGTCCGGTCTCCGCCCCTGATACACACACACACACAACACACACACACACACACACACACACACACACACACACACACACACATATATATATATATATATATATATTATGTCACTATTCAGGAAACATTCTAGTATGCATTTATTTTATCTATCAGTAAAACATGAAATATTAAATGATATTACTAATTTATCTATCGCGAAAAAAAATTGGCTGTATTAATTACGAGAGTTTATAATTATATTTACTAATGAAATCTCAACCGAATTTAGGGGTGTCCTCGTGGTGTAATGGTTAAAGTGATGGACTGCGGAATCGTAGTACGCGAGTTCGTACTCCAGTAGCGCTGTTACGTTCACTTTCGGGGAAAGGTATGAACCCCCTTATCCTCCCACCAATGGGTTAAATATCACCACTACTGTTCTTCTAAGAGAATGGTTCTGGCATTAAATAACCTACAAAGGTTGATATGCCATTAAAACAAAGAAACCAAACCATCAACTGAAATTGTGCTGTTCTCTATTTTCTTATCAGTCTTTCCTGAGTATAGGACTACAGATTAAATAAGATAAAATAACAATTATAATTATGTTTTCTGCTTGTGCTATAAACGTTATCGTTTTTAGTATAGGCACATATTCCACTCACATATTTATTTACTTGATGAATCAAACTTAATTCAAGATCTTTGAGGGCAACAATTCTTGTCTACTCATGTATACAATTCATTCAGAATCTCAGAAAAAATATTTTTTCTCTCTAGAAAATATCTAAATATTGTATTCATAACCGAATAATAATTGACATTTCTCATCAAATTGAACAGAATACAAATCGCTATCATTTTATCGCAAGAATAATCCTTAACATGCTGCCTAAATTCTACAATACTTTGTTGTGAAATCCTGTAGTTTGAAGAGTTTAACTTCAAGATGTAACTTGTCCTTTAATTAGTATACTTAACACGAAAAAAATCATGGAATTAGTGCTCATATTTTTTTTTAATTTAGCGTTTAGCAAATGTACTAGAAAGAGATAAAACGCCAAATATGTATAATTATATTGCAGAAAATTGTGACTTCATGAAACATACCAGAAACCAGCTAGATGGAATTATTTAAATTATTTGAAATTATTTTTCGCAAGACATCAAGAGAAAAATAACATGGAATTGCTTATAGGGAGGAAAATTACGCAACCCATTACAAAATAAATAAACTAGATACATAAATAAATAAAATAACATTTAGTTGCCCTTATTCGAGTTTTTATGAGTAATTTGATTCATTTGGTTGTACATTCCCTAATTTGACACGAAATTATTTTAAAAAATACTTTCTAATTTTCCTAAATACCAATTAATAGACCTTCTTAGGTGAATGGAGCCTTCTCAAGGAACACTTCTGAACATTTTCGCAGAAGTTTTTTTACCGGATTTAGATCCGGACTGTTCGAAGGTAATAATATTGATTTTATATATATTTCCTGAAAAAAGTTCATTGATCAGTGAGAAGCTCCGTAATAGTCCTGAACAATGTTTTCATCGTGAACGATCAAATTTTCTATTGATGGAACGAGACAATTATGCAAACGTTCAAGCACTGATTGCGCTCTTCCGTGGTTCTTTAGATTAAATACAGCGCTATATTACGAATGACATGGGGAATTGATTTGTATTCCTCGAATATTTGCCATTATTTATTCCATTCGAACGAACTAGACAAATGGTTCATCAATTGTATATTTTCTTATTTCCAGGCGTGTTGATTTTCGTCGTTTACCAGTATGCTTTTCTTTTTTTTAACCATTCCATTTCTTTTATATTTGAAGAAAATTTTCGACACAGTTGATAAAGAAAAAAAACGCCTTTCACCACACTTCTCTATGGATTGCGATTGTTAAGGACTTTTATAATTCTTTTCATTGTTTCCTATGACAGAGTCTTTTTTATGTTGGAGCTATATTTCCCTTCAGGAAGGCAACACCCCACAAAACACCAACTGTACGACCACCTACCTCCCATCACGAAAACTATGAAAGTTAGACGTACCAGACATGCAAGACACTGCTGGAGAAGCAGGGACGAGCTCATAAGGGATGTACTCCAAGGGACCCCCTCATAGGGCCGAGCAAAATCAGGACGACCAGCTCGAACATACATACAGCAGCTCTATGAAGATACGGGATGTAGCCTTGAGGACCTGCCGGATGCGATGAACGATAGAGAGAAGTGGTGAGAGAGAGTCAGAGATATCCGTGCTGGCGGCACGACATGGTGATGTTGAAGTATGTCCAAAATGATGATGAAATATGTGCAAAAACTGTATTTTAACTGTAGATCGTTTTGCATATCTGGACTTCTGGTATTTGTATTAGGAACCTGAATTACATTATCAATATATATTTTTTCAACATAGGTTTAGTGCATTATATTTTCATCTGTGCTATGAAAAGATGCCGTTGACATAAATCATTTAATCTAGATTTTACGGAATGACTTAATGAAGCCATAATTTTCAGTACTCAAAAAGCTAAGACAATAATTTTTGCTCGAGGTGGTAGCTTGCAAAGAAGGACCTACTAACAATGGACTTCTTGCCTAGACATTATTACTTCACGCATGCACCCAACTAATGTATTTCCTTGGCTTAGTTTGAAACTCAGTATTAGAGACCGCACAGTTAGAACTGAGTTCACTAATAGTTGTTTTCTTCCTTCATTTGCTAAATATTACTCCACGGGAAACGCTGATATATTTGAGGAAGCCATTTGACATAAGAAGAAAAAATTCAACCAATTAATTATCTCGGCAAGAATGATAGTTTACGTATGTGTTCTTTATTCTTTAATAGATGCAGAGGTACAGATTGATGGTTCTCGAAGTGGTTTAATCTTTCGCAGGCATTTTTTCTGCTCATAACAGTTCATTTCCGATGTAATGATTGAAGAAATGTCCGACCACTGATGTGGAAAAATAATGATCATCAATAAGTAGTCATTTAATATATATATATATATATATATATATATAAGAATTGTTACAACTCGCATAATACCTCTCAAAATATGGAGATTTAGTACGTTTGATCGGCAGTTCTTGTAAGTATCAAATTGTTTGAGCTCTCCGATTGGGAACAGGTTTTTTCTCAATGGTATTTCTTCATGGGACCATACTTGTGTGCTTCATGAAGACATATACTCAATTATAAAAACGAACTTTGAAATGTATATATATATATATATATTAATAGATCCACTAAGAAATTTGTATGTTTAAGGATTATTTATCTATTTCTTACATACGTGTATATTTCCAGCTTCTTGCTTTCGTCAGAGATCATACATAGCATAGAGGCCTGTAAATGGGGCACCCAATGAGACTGAATCCACTCGAGTTGGTATGTTTATAGATTCCACTGAATGTTCTTGTTTTCATTTACGAACCATCCGATTCAGAAAATATACTTATCTTATACTAATCCATATATTTATCTATTTATTATGACATGCCTGCGTAAAACTACGTATTCTTAAATATAGAATATTTAATAAAATGCAATGCTTACGAAAACTGTATAAATATAATGTAAACGTATGAGCAAGAAAATATGAGGTTTATATATATATATATATATATATATATATATATATATATATATATATTACCTCACAGAGATATATATACTCCCCCTCCCATGTAGGGTTGAGTTCTGCGGCGAATGAAGTAATCGTGTTGCCATTAGCGTTCATTGCAAGCCTCTTCATATATATGAATTGAGGTCTCGTTAGCCGTTAAACGGATGTATGTAAAACAATACTAATTGTGATTCATCACCGTTTAAAAATTTATTTCGATGCTACTGGCTCCTCGTGGCAGAAGGGTTAGAAGCTTGGATTTGCGTTTGAGTCAACCGGGTTTCGATCCCAACTACGGGAAGCTAATGTGTCTAGTCACACTGATGAGTTCTGATAGAACGAAACAGATCTGTCTGTGGATGACTATATATATAAATATATATATGCTCCACTCTTGAGGGTTGAGCCCTTCGAGAGAAGGAATTACCAGTTGGCAGTCGAGTAATGCAAAACTCTTCTAATGATTTGAGCTTTCTGTTATCCAGTAAGACAAAATGTAAACAAATGAAAGCTAATACAAAATACGTTATAATACGTGAGTTGACGGTTGTCGCCTGTTAGCAGAGCGGTAAGATATTACATCTAACGTTAAGTTGGACAGGTTTCAATTCTTGCTTGAAGCATCCTGCGTTTCTACCCACACTGAAGAGTTTTGATACAACGAAACAGCCTGTCTGCGGAGAACTATATATATATATATATATATATATATATATGTGTGTGTTTATATATATATATATATATATATATATATATATATATATATATATATATATATATATATATATATATGCGTCTGGTGCAATGGATATTATCGTAAGAAATGTAGACAGAGACTTAACATTAGATCCTGGATGAGGCTGTCTGCATTTCACATTGTGGTAATGCCCTTGGAAAATGTATGAACCAAACTGTTCCCCCAGCAGTTATAGGAAAACAGTAGCGTTGACTTGACAGTTTAACCTTGCTTTATGAATTGGTCAAGGAGAAGGGAACCTCAGAATTCAAACCCGATAAATTCCGCTTATAAAATTGATCTATTGGCATATCTTGCTCGTACAGAGTTGGTAAATATATGCACTTTCCTGTTATAGCAAAGAAAATAAGTAGGTTTTAGGAACAATCTTAATACTGGAAGTTATAATTGACATCCCATCAAAGGAAGGAAATCAAAACTATTCAATACGAACAAAAGATAAGGAAACTGTCAGAATATAGATGGAGTTGTGACAGGTCCAAATTGAAGGACATGGAAAATAATTTTAATAAATACTGGAAACTCAAAGAAAAAAATAATGTTGAATGGTAAAAAAGAGTAGTACGCTAACATAACAGCAGTGATTTTAATCAGTGATGTAGTTGGAACAATCCCAAATCCTCTTGCTTAAAGATGGAAAGGACTATTTATTATAAGATATGAATTGATCTTCCTGAAAACCGACTTATATGTACGTAATTATGTATGTATGTATGTATGTATGTATGTATGTATGTATGTATGTATTGGTCAATCTGTTTTTTCTATCTGTTTGCTGTTCATTGAATATGCTGATTGTATCCTTTTCTAGAAGGGTTAAACCTCTTTCACCCAAAAATGGTGGCTTCAATATGACATTTAACAGTTTCGAAAATCTCGAGAAGGTAGAGTAGACTTTTTTTTTGCCATTACTCCCAGGTCTACCTTGACAAGAATGTCAGCGCCTGTTATTGGACTATCTAGAGCTCGTATAGAATCGTTTAAAATTTGCCATATTCGATAGGAATTCATCTTGCTACAATAGTATTTTTTTGAATTATTTGATCTAATTAAAATAGTTACTTGAAGTTATGATTACTGACTAAATATTATTCTCATTAAATACTTCAAACCATTTAAGTGTATGCAAACATGATGATTATTAGTGAAAATAACTGAAACACTAGTTTCTGGCATTAGATATAATTAGTTGAAACCATAGAAATGTGTGTAAATTATTTTTATTAGATAGGAATACATCAAGCGTGTAAAGAAACGCACAACTCATAGAAGCGTTTTTTTTTATTCTTAAAATTAGCTTGTAATTGAATTTTAATTAACAGTTTACTAAGGTTTTAAACTTCAAAACGTCATTAAATAGCATATTCATTCTAAAAAAAAAAGAATTCCCTAATCTCACGTCAGTAAAATATCCGTAAAAAAATCATGAATGACAAATGAAGAAACTCAAGAAATTACATCTTATTTATAAAATTCACTCGTGAATTTTGTTCTAAATAATACATTGGTTTATCGTGTCCATATGATCTGTTCGAAAACTAACCTTGCACATGAACATGGTTTTATTAAAACTATTCACGTAAAAATGAACACATAGTTTCAATTACCAACCAAAATAGATGAAACCTGTTGCCAGGAATACAAAGTTTGACTCTTAAAAATGAAAGGAACTGTTAAGATTACATTGGCTAATAACTTAACATATTTGAATTAAAAATTTATAAGATATGTCAACCGTTGTTTCTTTGCAATAAATTTGAGATTTCTTCTCAAATCCAACGTAGTTTTCCCTTCTAATCTAAAAGATAGTGATCCTCTTCATTATAAATTTTTTTTTTTTAATTTACAAATTCCCTAGCAAATATGAGACTTGATACATCGGACGTACAACGCAGATATTTGAAAACAGAATAATGCAACACGTAAACTTCACCATCTGGTCATATAATTGAACTCTACCAACCAGTTTGACCAGTCAGAATTCTGATTCTGCTTACACCTATCGGCTAAGCAAAACTATGAGAAGTCCAATAAAATTAGTATGGTCCCAATCCTTGATTGCACAAGCACAACTTTCAAGCTAGTTGTTCTTGAAGCCCTATGAATAACATATCTCCAAACTGCTCGCTGCGAAAATTTACAAAAAAAAAAAGTGTAGATAAAACCTTCAATATAATATCGGTTTTAGATGCCCTCAACTAAACCAGTTTCACATAGATATTTATCTTTTCACTCTCTCGTTTATTTTCCCACGTTACCGTTGACTTTCTGCATATATATATATATATATATATATATATATATATATATATATATATATATATATATATATAATAGAGTAAAATCCTACAATAGAGAAAAGAAATTGATAACAAGGTTATCAAAGCAGAAGGAGAGACTTATTGAGAAACAAAGCTGACATTATAGTTTTTTGGCTATAATGAAGCATCATCAGGACGGGGAAAGATGGTATTAATGACCTTATATCCACGATAGATGTTTATAAAATAAAACAAAAATAAGGAAAATCTATATATCGCTCGTTTAATCAGAAAATCAGTGTCTGTTTTTAAAATTACGTCTTGAGACTTATTAGGAATACTATATAGAATCTATATGTTCCATTTATTCATCGAGAAATATTTTGGGGCAAAAAGAAGAAAAAGAAAACAAAAAAGGGAAAAAGAAAAAAAGAAGTAATAGAGAAAAAGAGAAGTCGGGGAAAGGGAAAAGAATGGGAGAACATAAAACAAGCGAAACAAAAATGAATAGCAGAGTGGGGTTTTTGCATTTTTAAAAACCCATCTTTGATTTAATATCCCTTATATCATCCATTCTAGTCCAGATGATGGTTCATTAAAACCGAAACGCTAAAGTGTCGACATCGTTTCTCAATAAATATCTCCTGCTTGGATTATCTTGTCATAAATTTTCTTTCTCTCTCTCTTCCTCTCTCTCCCCCCCTCTCTCTCTTTATATATATATATATATATATATATATATATATATATAAATTAGACCTAACTGATAAAATGAAACGCAGTTTCTTCCGGGCAGCTGTCTTATCGATACTGCTGTATGGATGCACTACATGGACGCTAACAAAACGAGCTCATAAGTGATGTACTCCTATGGACCCCCACATATGACCGGGCAAAAGCAGGTCGACCAGCACGAACATACATTCAGCAGCTATGTGAGGATACGGGATGTAGCCCTGATGACCTGCCAGAGGCGATGAACGATAGGGAAAAGTTGCGAGAGAGGGTCAGGGATATCTGTCCTTGTGGCACGTCATGATGATGATCATATTTCAACGCTGAATGAGCAGAAAGTGTCATATGATCAACTCATTCGGCGCAGTTTCTCAAGTTTGAATTCTGAGTTTTGTTTCATCAAGACCAGTTGACAGAACGAGGTTTAACTTTCAAGTATTTGCTACTGTTTAGATTTAACTGCAGGAGGAGTAGTTTAATTCATACATTTCCAAGAGGCATTAGCGTAATGTGAAATACAAACAACCTCATCCAGAATTTGAACTTAGATCCACGTTTACATTTCTTACGATGGTAACCACTTCACACACACACACACACACACACACACACACACACACACACACACACACACACACACACACACATATATATATATATATATATATATATATATATATATATATTACTGTTATTTCTTATGTTTTTTTTCTCCGGCGAAAGAAAATAATCTTTATTGAATGAATCCGCTTTTTAATGCCATTTTGAAATTCCAATAAAACGTTCCACGTTAAAGATTCAATTTCTTTTAAATATCTTACTCAAAATTCTGGACACTACCGGCATTTATTGCTTCGTTGTTTGATGTCAACTCCACTTGAATAATTTAGTTTATTTCCTTTATTAACTAAGATGCTAATCGATGACTTTTACATTTATTTCATTTAACCTTTTCTCACTGAACGGAACTATGCTTCGTGTTAACGCCTTAATTTATAGTAGTTTAAAAACGGACGAATATTGCTATCTCAACATTTTTCTTTATTTCTTTAATTTTTAGAAATACGGTTTACATTCACTTCACAATGATATCTATTCTATTTTTTTAAATATATTTATAAAATTCATAATTAAATTCGAATTAAATTCGTTTTACTCCACCTGCCTCCACCTGCCATGGATTTTATTCAATTAACTCAGAAGATATAGAAGATATAGTTTTAGAAGATATACCGTTTAGGGGTCATAAAATTGAAAGATATGATACAAAAGTCACAACAAATTGCTAGTTGTTTTTCCTCTCTATAAATAATGTCATTATATTGTTTAAGTAATGTAAACAAAACAAATAAACCAACCAATAAACAACAAGTTATGATAAATTAAAGTAGGGTTTTTATGTTTTTAAACTTAAATTTGGAATTCCTTATGTCGAGTAAACAAGCAAACGCATTTAAAAAGGACATTTACGCATTTTTAGTTTAGATTTTTGTTGTGTTGGCTGATATCAGTGGTTTTGGTTGTTGGCTTGGATCGCTGATGACATGTCCGGCGCGGTATTTACTACTGGTCAAACAACTCTTTGCCGGTATAATTGTTAGATCGTTGATCATATCTATCCGGTGTGTTTTCGTAATGACCATTATGTACCCACATTAGTATCCACATTAATGACCTTTTGTTGTATAGCCATGATCATGAACAACAATATATGTACATATACATGCAGAATCATAACGACGACACAGTAAAGACGAGTTACTAAAGGTTTTACTGTGTGAGAAATTAGTTGGAGGCTGAACAGAACTGCAACATATTGACCCCCACTCTTATGGCTATAACAACGTTTCTTTGCCGTTCTCCTGAGGGCCCCCTCTGCTGGGTGCTGGGTCTCTCTACATCATCATATCCCCAACTGATTTGAACTTCCTGTCGCCGCGGTTATATAATAATTTGACGTCCACTCTTCTTCCTGCGAGCGTCACAATTTCACACTCAATTCAAACCCTCGACAGTCAAGGTTATATCCTGATATTCCTCGACCGGATTCACCTGTTATTTACACAGGTGCATTTCCTATTTTGACAGCTTGACCGCGTCGGAGGTCAATATACAACACTTTTCTGAGTAGCTATTTTGGCTACACGGTTGGTTTAGGATCGGTTGTGAAGTGTTGGTTACAGTCGGTCGGGAATGCTTGACGCGATAGCCGGGTAAGCCCAGCAGTCACATCTTGCAGGCGAGATCCAATCCTCAAACCTCATTGGGCGATCCCATTCAGCCTCTAAACCTCCTAAGAGATGCTAGGTTTATAGCCTGACGCCCGAGGCGCCCCTTTTTCGAAAATGACGACGAGGCCTGTGGAATTTTTATGTTTGCCAGGGGTGTCAGGGCTATAGCCCTGTGCCTAGACCCACCAAAACCTCGGTCTTGTGTCATACTCGCTCGGTCGTGAGGCACACGACAAATATGCTTTTGTTATGACCGTATTTGAATAACACGTGTGTGTGTGTGTGTGTGTGTGTGTGTGTGTGTGTGTGTGTGTGTGTGTGTGTGTGTGTGTGTTTTCAACTATGCATAACTATATGCCAGCTGTGTCACAGCGTCAAAAGTACCTTGAATATGATTCTTTCAACCATCATACAGTTGAAAAGGTTGTTTAAGAAGTTCGAGTTTTTTGGACCAAGCTATTGATTGGAAATTAGTTTCTAATTTTATTTTATGCTAGTCTTTCAAGGAATTATGTTGTGGAGAATTTGGAAGTCAGCCTTTCACATAATTCGGATTCGAAACCCGATCCACAAATACGTTGGTATATCAAATATGTTCACGTTGAATAATATTCTTCGTTCGCAATTAACCGTGAATTATTTTGAATAATAAATATTTTCTGCAATTTATTCGTCCTCATAAATGTGCTTAACTGAACGTTTTCGTACAGTGAACTTAGCTCGAATGTTATACAATAGACACTTCAGATCAAATGTTGGGTAATAACTGCTCTAGGCTACTGACTTATTGGTCCACACTCATATGCGACTATGTATTTATACTAATAATCTTAATCAAGTAGAGTTACAATGCAGCTGAAAAGCAATGTCGACTAAATGACCATAAGTGTATCTCGTTCCTATTTTCCATTGTCAGCACACACACACACACAAACATACACACACACACACACACACACACATATATATATATATATATATATATATATATATATATATATATATATATATTTCTTTAGCGCCCAAGGACCACTTTTTTCTTCATTCAATTAAAGAAATGGAAATTTATGAATATTGCCTCGGATGTTGATAAACAGAAAAAAAAGCGAGAAAAACAGAGATAGGTAAAGAGAAAAGTAAAACTTTTTCAGCGTCTCGATTGCTTTATCAACATTTTCTAATATCAGTGCGTCTCAAGAAAGTGTGGTTATATATCATTTGCGTACGATGGACAACATAAAATTATTGTATGTTGGCTATTATATATTTCTTTACACGCGGTCATGATCGTAAGATATATATATATATATATATATATATATATATATATATATATATATATATATATATATATTCCTTGTTAAATATCGGACTAATTCCCGTATGGATAAGATATAGTCTTTGCCTTTGAGTTCGATAAGATGATATTGGTTGTGTTGCAGAAATGTCAATGATACCTGGAACAGGCAAATAAATGTTTTACAAGGTAAATAATCAAATAAAAAAAATCTTAAAGTAAAAGAAATTGAAAAAGAAAGAATAAAATGAAGGAACACAGAGGATTGTTGGTAAGTTTAACAAGTGTCAATTTGTAAACCATGTCCCCCCTCTCTCTCTCTCTCTCTCTCTCTCTCTCTCTCTCTCTCTCTCTCTTCCTGACACACACACACACACAAACACACACACACACACACACACACACATATATATATATATATATATATATATATATATATATATATATATATATATATATATGTGTGTGTGTTAATGAAATTACTTATTTTAATATACATTTGAATCGTCTCTTTTTTTTTTTTGGTCCAAACAAAGTTACCGTGAATAAATTAACTTGTTCTTCATTATGCATTGATGTTGATTTTTGCTTTTCTTGAATGTCACACGAATTATAGTATTTAACTTATTTGATGTCCCAATCTTCATTTGATTTACTTTATTCCCTAATCAATTTATATTGCATTTGTCATGGTCCATTCTTCATTGTTAGTGACCGTGTTTGTTATAACACTAAAATGCATCACATTGTGAGATTTATGTTAAGGGGTGTGACGATTTCTTCTTCGTTGCCATAACAAGCGGGTCTACTATATCTCGAAGCTTTAGAACTTCGATTCTATTAAGTTTTTCAAACAGACCTTGGAAAATTTCGATTATTACAATGTTTAAAAATAATCAAGTGTGTGCAAATCACTTTCATTAAATATGAATACTTGCTATTACTGTGTGAAAAAAAGATTAATATGATTCCTTGAAAACATGTATTTATGAACAAATTTCAATTATAAATAGTTTTTATTAAATGACCTATACAGATATGATATACCGTTAAAAAAATAGACCATACTTAATATAAAAGTGTGGTTATTGTAGTAGGTGTCTCTTGGATTCTTTTGCCCATTGGTTAGGTTGATATGAAACAATCTTATATTTTCGTACATGTTCATTTAGATATATCCATGTAGATGATGTCCTTGTAGATATATGTAATAGAGGATAGCCCTGTAACGGGAAGGGCCAATAAATTGTTCGCATAAGCAGAAGTTTATAAGATAAACATTGATCGAGTGGATTATCATCTAATGAAATTTGCCGCTCGAACTAACCACAGAGTGAAAGTGAAAGAAGATGAAAAAGCAGACAAATACTAAGACCTTGCTGAAGAACTGAAAATATTGAGGAACATGATGGGGATGGTGATGGTGATGAAAATCGTGGCTCTTGTCCTCAAAACAGTCATAATAACATGTGAAAGAGACAGTAGAAATTGTAAATAAGATGAAGAATTGAAACTAACCAGACCACTGCAGTACAGAATTCAGCAAAAGTTCTTAGATGAATACTAATTATCTGCGGACACTTACTCTCAATCAGAGAGTCGTGAAAACCTCTAGTAAGATATTGGGACCATTTTTATAACAAATAAGAGAGGAATTCTGACAAATGGCTTAAACGACATGAAAATTGATTACTATTGACAACGCCTTACATCTGAGATATGTTATAGACTGTATGCGTCAAGAAATGAAGGTAGAAGAAGGGAAGATTGCGTAGGTGCATCAATATAAATACCCGAAATACTGGATCTCTTCTATTAGTAGCATAAAATAAGACTAATTATAATAAAGCGAAAATTTACGATCCGCAAAAGAAGAGCAAGCGTAAGTTATGTCGGCAAAGAATTAAAACAAATGATTATATACTAAGCAAATGAAGCAAACTAGTACAAAAAGAATTATAGACTAAACACGACACAGAGAGAAATGATCCACTGTGAATCGAGTAATTGATTGAAATTTGACCATACTATCAAATAGTATTATAAAAACCAGGATCCAATCAAAGAAAATGAGACGCTTAAAATACCCGGATATTTTGAGATACAAACGTGTCACCAAAAGTCGGCCAGATGACCTGGCCTAGTGTTAATTAGGCAACAAAAAGGGAGAAAATGTCACTTTTGTCGTTCCAGCGGATCACAGAGTGAAATATAGCGAAAAGTTCATAAGTACTTGGACATTGCGAAAGAGAAAAATGTATGGAAGATGAAAGTAACGATAATACCAATTGTTCTTTGTGCGCTTGGAACGGTCTCCTAAATATTGGAAAGTTGGTTGCAACATTTGGAAATTTGGATAAGTCGAGGTCATTCACACTACAGCATTTTAGACATCAGAATACTGAGAAGACTCCTGGAGACATGAGAAGACTTGATGTCCCTCAGATTTTAGTGAAAGTCCACCAACTAACGCAGAATTTAAAAAATCGCACGAAGTAAAATAATAATAACAATGATAATTGGAAAATATGTAAACATTTTTTAATACTGGATTATGAAAATGATAAAATCACCAACCAAAAACAATAACATAAGAAAAAAGAGCCACTATTCTCCGAGTATATTTTTTTTATCCACACTGATAGAAAAATAAAGAGCAATAGGAAAAATACAAGGACTCTCAAAGAAAAATAGTCTTTCGAAATAATCTTTCGAAATGATTTACCAGTGCTGACTATTAATAAATAATACATCAGTCAAAGTATATTACAAAATAAGTTAATACAAACGCTTTCTGTTAGGGAATCTTTGAATATGCTAACTCCATTTTCTGCAGAAAAATGATATCCATACCTACTTTTTTTTCCTCGGTAAGACATTAAACTGAATCTAATTGTGAGGATACAGTTTTTTTCCTACCAATATTATCATGTCGAAAATGGCCTTACTTGATAGGGTCCCAGCTATGTATCATATTGATATGTTAATAATTCATATTCGACAGGAACATATGCAAGCAACACCCTTAAGAAAAATTAGACGAAATCTATAAATATGAGCGTTCTGTGAATGCGATTCCCTAACCTTTTGGTATAGAATAACCCTGCACAGTTTGGCAAGATGTTAAAAATCAATACTCTTTCAATGTATCGGTATTAACATCCGTTTCTATATTGCATCGCTTCTGGCAGGTCGTCAAAGCTACATCCTGGGCCCGTACTGAGCTGTGTCAAACCTATAATTATATCGAGACAATAATTACATTAAATAGGAAGTTGAACCTTGTTAATTTTTGTAAACTCTATCATGCTACATCCATTGTCCATTTATATCAATCTTTTCTATATTTTTTGTAATCAACATATGACAAATCATCTTTCAACTCGCACCTCGTTTCAACCTTTTGTAATTCTATATGGCAATCACGTCCATAACAATTTCTCATCAATCGTTCAACTAAAACCTTTATCTCAACCTTCCATAATTCCGGTGTATTATTGCTATTCATTTTTTTCCGAATGAGACATCCCACTTTAACTTGCCACTCTCTTACATTATCAAAATTCACTGAAGGCAAAATCTAATCTCAAATCACAGTGCTTTTCTCAAGAGATCACAATAATCCTCAATGCTTCAGGTCAATTCAATAAGCAAGAGTTATGTTGAAATTTTGGTCTGTCACTTTTCTGTATATATAAGACTGGAAGGCGTACAGTGTCAGACTCACAAATTTACTCTTGGGAGATTTGATGTAATCTTAATGTACTTTAGGTACAAGATACGGGTATGTTTGGTAACGGGATAATACGATATGTATAAATCGTTGTTAGATGGAAGAAATTTGAAAGTAGAATGCAGAGATCGGATTTACTAGTCGAATGTGTTAGAAAAAAAAGTAGAAAATTAACCAATACCTGCAGTTACGATCGAAGTATCCGGGAAGAGTGCAATAATAATAATAATAATAATAATAATAATAATAATAATAACACTTACTGTGAGAATATACATTCACGACATAGGGATGGATTTGGCATAGAAAAATGTGCTATGCTAATAATTGAAATCAGGAAGCAACACATGACGAACGCAATGGAACTACTAAATCAAGAAAAAAATTGAACGCTTGATGAAAAGGAATCCTACTATCGCTTTGAAATATTGAAAGCTGACACCAGTAAACAAGTGGAGATGAAAGAAAAAAATTAAAAGTGTATCTAAGGAGAACAAGAAAACTACTCAAAACAAAACTATATTGCAGGAATCTTATAAAAGGGATAAATACCACGGCAGTCCCCTTGGTAAGATACACGGACCATTTTAGAAGTGGACCCAAAATAGAAATTAAACAAATAATCCAGAGAACAAGAAAACTATTGACCATGCATAAGGCTTTGCACCCCAGAGATGATGTTGACAGACTATATGTGTCAAGGAAAGAAGGAGCAAGAGGACTTGCCAGCATTGAGGGCAGCGTTGAGGAATCGATACGACTCGAAGATTACATAGTAAAGTCCAGAGAAAGACAGATTACTGCCACCAGTAACAATACTGAGAACATAAGGATCAACAGAATGGAAATAAATCCGAATCCAAAAATGGGAAGATAAGCAACTTGATGGACGTTTTAAATGACTAACAGGCGATATCTCACACAAGAAAACATGGACGTGGCTAAAAAAGGTGAACTTTAAGAAAGAAACTGAATCTCCTCAAAAAGTAGTCATAAGGACTAATCCTATCAAAGCAAGAACTGATATAACACAACGAAACAGCATATGTTGGTTCTGTAGTGATAGAGACGAAACCAACAATCACATAATAAGTAAATGCTGCAAATTTGCACAGAAAGAGTATAAGACTTGGAACGACGGGGTGGGCAAGGAGAGAACGGTGAAATAAATTTAATTTGACCATATGAACATATGGTATATGTACAACACAGAATCTGTCCTGAAAAATAGTTGCACAAACTCCTCTGGGAATTTGAGAAACTAACGGATCCCCTAATCTCAGTCAGACAACCAGACCTTGAAAAAAATCAATTAAAAATCAAAACAAAAAAGAAGATGCCGAATTGTGAACTCTGCTGTCCTTGTTTACCATATAGTAAAATTGAAAGAAAGCGAAAAAAAGGATAAGTGCCTAGAGCTTGCTATGGAATTGAAAAAACTGTAGGACGTGAAAGTGACGATCATACCAATTGTATTTGGTGCTCTTGGTACAGTCATCAAAGGATTGGTAGAGGGACTCATGGACACATGAAATACGAGGACGAGTGGAGACAATCCTAAGTACATCATTGTTGAAATCGGCCAGACGACAGATATGAGTCCATTGAGACTTGAGGATATTTGTTGTCACTCAAACTCCAGTGAAAGGTGATCATCGTAAGCTGACGTGAAAATCTCACAAGGAGAAAAAAATAATGATAATAATAAGTGAATGTACCAATTTAGAGCAAAAAAAGTAAAAGACTTGACATGACCAAAAATATGATTATATTACAGTGAAGGAAGAAGAACACTTTTATTTTATTGTATTTTTATTCAACTATTTCTGTAGTAATTCAATTGTCTTTAATAGGTAGGTAAAAATCAGTCGTTTTCCTTCTGACTAAGAGACGAGTAAGCATCATGGTTTAGATAACACAAAAGTTGAAACCCAGATCTTTGCCACATTAAACTGAAATTTATAATCCAAAACTAATCAGAATCTAAAAATAATGATTAGGTATTTAAGCTGGAGAGACATTTCTTCTGTGTGTAAGTGTATGTGAGTAAGATAGTCTTCACGAAAGAATTATTGTTGAAGGAAAGTCAAATGATATGAGGTCTGTAATTCAGACAGAATCTTGCTTGCAAATTCTACTATTTGGACTATCCACGAGTAAATGTCTGTCTGCGTATGTTCTTTTGTGAGGCAGAAAATATCGTTTAGCTCTCAGCTATCCTGAAGACCTTATCAACCCTCTACCATAGGTCACTGTACAATGATTGTAACGTCGTATGGCAAACTGATGATAAGTTTGTCTGATTTGTAAATGTTGCCTAAGCAGTTTTTACAACAATCAACTACGTTCAATCAGACCTTAATTTCAAACTTTTAGCCTATTATTTATAATTCCATTGGTTGGAGAAAGCGGTTCTCTTAATCACGGGGCTTATTTACTGCTAGATCCACCGTGGTATAGATTTGTTGAGAAATATTGCTTCTAGATTTTGAAGTACATTTTTTTTTAGACTTGTGACAATGGTCGCTTTTATTATATTAAAGACACACAAGCTGTGTACCAAACAAAGATCGATATGCAAGGAATTTTGATGCATGTGATCTTCAAATGTAATGATTTCATCAAAAATTCATTTTACCATTGCCTTTCTGTGAATCTATCGACTCTAATATATTATTTACCTTTTTTTGTGTAAACCAAAGTTCAATTGAAAATACAGAATAATTACATTTCCCTACAGGGCATTTCCTATAATATAAAGTCACATAAATTTTCCGATAAAAGTCAGTACAATTTTTTTAAATGAAAATACGTACTCTTTATAAACTAAGAAAAAATTTCGTTCATTTTCGTTTCTTTCCAAAGAACGGACACCAAATTGTAATACGGAATATCATATCCGTTAGTATTATCATGATTTTTTTTTTCTTTTAACAGACTCCGATAACAAACTTTCCATCGAAGCAACGTGATGCCTACTCCGATTTCCATCTAGCTTAAAGCCTAATTGCCTTTCACTTTCTGAGTTTTCTCAATATCCTATCTTCACTGCATCTCTGCAGGGTCCCCAAAGACAGGAATTCTGAGAACAAGTCAGCCGTGTTTAATTGCCCATATTATTTCTACCTCCCCATACCGACATATTGCTTCACAGCTTGTTTAGAACGTTAGATAGCAAAATCAACAGTAATGGAAACACACTTGTAGGTGGCGAAGCTAGGCCGACAAAAAAGATTTTCAAAAATATTTTCCAGTAATCATAGCTCATTATCAGATTTTCGAGTGTTATTTGTTTATCAATTAAGCATGAATGTTTTTGAAGTGGAATATTTATTCAAGAAGATAAATACAAAGGATTTAATATTCACTTACATTTAAAAAAAAAGAAGAAAACTCAATGATATGATTGATAGACAGATAGATAGTACGATGAAAAAATTGCTGAAATTTCAATTATTTATTTCACACATGCACTTTATTTATTTCTGATATTGTCAACTGTGCTGCAAACATGAGTCTACTGGACGTTGACTTTTAGAAAACTAGGGCATCTCGGGTGGTGTAATGGTTAGCAAGGTAGACTAGCAAACCTGCACGAGTGACTTTGATTCTCATTAGGTGCCCAATTCATGCGTCCTTGTGCTACATCTAAGCAAAAAGCTTAGTAAATCACCACAATCACTAAATTCACTCCACCAGAAATTTGGAAACGGCATGCTTTATAACTTCGTATTTACATCAGAACTTTTATTACCATGCTTTCACAATGTTTAATATCGACCTGAGAATAGATTCATATTCATAATGAAAACAACCAAACACCTAGCCCATATCATTTTGTTTTTGCCAATGGTTTCGGAAGATAGGGGTTTGATCCCAGGTTGAGTCATACCAAAGACTAAAAAAATGGTAATCGATGCGGCCTTGCTTAACACTCAGCATTATAAGGTACGGATCGAGGGTAAAGTGTAGCAATCCAGGGAATGGAGTAGTACCCTCCCCTAAACATCGGTGTAGTAGTTATTGAAAAGGAAACTTTTGGATCATCCTCGACTATAGTCGCCAACTTTACAAGTGATGGTGACGTTATGCCTCAAATCATCTTTCCTCATGATCCCAGATAAAACACGGAGATCTACATCAGGTGCTGGATGAGACAGCACTGACCTGGCTTGTGAGGGGTGCTGACAGATGTACCTACACGCCACAAAACAAGAGAATACAGTCTTAGCTATTTCTGCCACCATGTTACAATCAATACTTGGCCACCTAATTCCCTAGATAGCGATCATCTTGATAATTATGTGTGGGGCGCGGTTGAATGAGAGACTCTCAAAACTCAGGCAAACACAAAAAAGAAAATGAAGGCAAGGATAAAAGCAGCATCTAAACTAGAAACTGTCGAAAAGACTTGCCGAAGATTCCGAAATCCTCAAGAACCCGTAGTTAAAGCCAATGATGATTTCTTTGAATATATATAATCTATAGTATTTCGAGGATTATCCATGATATTTCGGTCAATATATATGATCAATATAAGTGTCAGTTTCATTTTCATTTTAGAGTAAATTAGACGAAGGTTTGTCCATCACACCCGATATATCCATGGTGTATTCAATAAGTTTCCAGATTTTTTTACATGTAGTTACAATTGTTGTAGACACTTGATAATTCAATATGTTATTGCTGTACATCTTCTGAGATGGCTGACCAATTTTTATGATTTAAGGTCCAAATGGACAGCTACAGCAGCAATTGGAATACACCCAACAAAAGCCTAATTGTCACAGCTGGTGAAATTCAAAAAGGCAATCTGACACTTTAGAAGAACGAGATGCAATAGAATTCTGTTTTAAACTCGGAAAAAAACCACAGAAACGTATGGAATGCTTCAGATTTCTTTTGGAGCTTCTTGCATGAAACGAGCATCAGTTTTTGAGTGGCATAAGAGATTTAAGGAAGGCAGGGAGTCTGTGAGGGATGATTAGAGGTGTGGGAGGTGTAAGTATTGTATATCCATAAGGCAACTGCACATATACATATACAAATATATGCGGAATATAATCAAGCATAATGATGAACTTCAATGAACGAACGAACACACTTCTTTATAAAAACATAATCTCTCACACTATATTCTTGAAAGGGTTAGGTTGGTTGTGTGTGAGAGAAGAGTTGGAGACGGGGATAGACTGCTATATTGACCCAAAGTTCTTCTTCTTCGACAATAGCAGCACTTCTTTCTAATCTTGGCTGAGTTGCTCAAACGTGGGTCATTGAGGGCCCAAAGCCCTCTGTCTGCCGCTGGCTCTCAATTCGGCATCTTGTCACCAACTGACTCAAGCCGTCTGGGCCCTGGTTATATTATTATTTAACGCTCACCTGCTTCCGCTGTTTTTCCGCTTATTTACACTGGTGTATCTCTTGATTGACGGCTCGGTCGAGGGTCAATCTATAACATAAGGAAGTCAATACACCAGGGTTGATTGGCAAAAGGGATAGGGTTAGGGTTGCTATGTTGAAGTTTTAAGGGAGTTAAGGAAGAGATTCCGTCGAAAGGGGCCAGCACTCTTCAAATCGGGTCAGTGGCATTTCCACCAGGTCACAACTACATCCTTGTCACAGACTATTTGACCATGATGGGCATCAAAACAGTTCTTCACACTCCCTATTGTCTAGACCTTGCTCTCTGCGACTTTTGATTATTCCCTAAGTTTATATTTATTGTTAGCATAACATGTCAAGGTTACTTACATGACTTGAGCATCAGAGATTTGCCGAGGATGAAAGTACGACTTATCTCTGTGTTTTTATTCCGATCAAATATTCACTCGGTGTTCGGAACTAATATCGAAGACGAAAGCATTATGAGATAATTGAGGAGATAAAAGAGGCTGTGACGAACCTCATTGACACGATCACACAAGACGACTTTCATTGGGCCTTCCAGGAGTTATCGGAACGGTACAACAATTGCAGCCTGAGGAGATTACTTCAAAGGGGACTAGAGTTTCCTGTGTGTGTACTATCAATAAAAGTGTCCATACGAAAAAGTCTGGAAGCTTATTTAATGATGATCATATATATATATATATATATATATATATATGGGGTGGGGAACTTTGTGTTTGTGTGTCTGTGTGTTTGTGTGTGTCCGTGTGTGTATCTATGTCTGTATCTGTGTGTCGGTTGGTTTGTTGGTCAGCTTCACGGTATTTCTACATTTACTAGGTATTTTTAAAGCAATAAAATATTTTCAATTAAATATTGTCGGTGGTAACACAAACAGTAAATGAATATGACGAGTAAATATACATTCAATAGCCTTATTTCCATAAAAGGTTATTCCTCCTAAACCAAATATATCACGACTTTTTGATTTTTCCTGGAACATAAAATCCATCAAAAGAAACGAATTATTCATCATTATTAAACTTTACAGCACTGAGAATTTAAAATATATAACAGAAAATAAAGTTGAAACACCCGTGTAACTAAATATCAAATTAATAGATTCATTAAAAAGTATTTTTGTCGACAACTTTTAAGATTTTTTACGTGTACATATGTCTGGCCGATAGTATACATAGGCAATTAAATCAATACATGCCTTTCTTTGAAAACATTTTATAAATGTTGAAGTGAAGTAACTAAAACAATTCCACGTTTCAGTTACTCTAAAGAAAACTACGTCCATGTCTCAATCTTGTTCGGGGAAAACGGTTAGATTATGGTCTAAAGTATTTGGATCCGGGAGGGAGGTCTTTTGTGATTTCTTAATCACTTACTCTTTATATAATTTCCATACTTAATGAATATATATATATATATATATATATATATATATATATATATATATAGTATAGTTTTATATATACAGTGAGGAAGAATCGCGAGGAACAATGCTTTCGTCTTCGATATAAGTTCCGAACACCGAGTGAATATTTGATCGGAATAAAAACATAGAGATAAGTCGTACTTTCATCCTCGGCAAATCTCTGATGCTCAAGTCATGTAAGTAACCTTGACATGTTATGCTAACAATAAATATAAAATAATTCTGGTTGATAATAACGCTTGTATTAATTCTTAACTACTGACTATCCGGATATTTCTTATTTTCAATATATTGTGTTAAAAAGTATTTTAAAAGACATTTGTAAAGGAAATTTATTTCCTATTTGTATAGAAATATTATTTGAAATTCCTTTCCCTGCAACATAATCTTCGTTTAGTCCGTATTGCTTGGACTAATTCTTAACCTAGAACAATCCACTTTTTTCCAGACCATAAATTCACAGCGCAAATATTGTAAAAAAAGATATTACATAAAATTTAAATGATATTCTATTGTAAAATTTGACACACATTTTTAAACGATTATGTTCATCCTTTAAATGATAACCACCCTATCAGCGAGTTCAACAATAACTTGCCTGAATCTCCTGCAAAAGGATCCTGGTTTAAATATGGATTATCCTAGTTTTTGTGACATTCTGGTACTATACGGGTATGAGTCGAGGTAAAGGTTGGTATATAAGGGGGTAAAGGCTGTGCGTATGGCAGTTGTGTGTTTATGTCTGCGTGGTCTTAGGCATACCTATGCGGTCATATGTATTGACGTTCTTATTTGTGTGTATGATGGTTGTGAGTGTTGATATGGAGAGATTAACTCTGGTTTAAAAATATTCATTTTATGTCAGTTGTAAGACACGACTTTTTTTTTTTGCATTTACCAGTCGATGAAAGAGATAAGCAACTTTAAATGTCTTAATACGTGTACGAATTCTTGGCGTGGGTAGGGTGAATAGAATGTTCAGAGTTAGCTATGAGCTGCTTTGCAGGAGTTGTCCCGGCCAGCTGGATCTAAATGCACGTAAGAGAACGCAAAGAGGCCCCACAATCTACTGTGGACGTGTAATGCCCCACATACCCTACTCTGGTTAGCAAGTTGTCCTGGAAGGTTTGTCTTTGCCCTTGTTTTTTTTTTTTTTTTTTTTTTTCTGGTAGAACATTTTATTGTTTGTTTGAATCAGGACCATCTAGCTTAGACCTAGATTTGAACTCGGCTCCTCATATATATTTTCTATAACGATAACCTGTTACAGTATGTGCTGTTCCATATATGCATTACACGCTTTTCCTTGAATACTTGATCCACCATCCGATTTTCTACCCATGTTTGAATGAAAGTATTTTGATTCAGGACGTTCTGTTTTTTTTTTTTTTGTTTGTTTTCTGTCATCATTTTTAAGACCTGTTCTTCGAAGCATGCTTGCATGGAGCAGAATTCCGTTTACCAGAGCCATTAGCCAATATATTGATTTCCAATCAGGTATTGATCTGTAAGACACGCAACACAGCCGGCAAAAATCGTTCAATATTGAGCAGATGACAACATGGTTAATTTATTAATGGACGTAAATAGGAAAAAAGAGAGCTGTGTTTACAACTGAATTAAACAACGTAAGTACTTCATCATTATTTCATCTTCATCCTGAATTTTTTTCATTTTCTAGTGTATTCACACAAGTGGCTTTCACTGGAGAATAATTGACAATAAATATCCTCAATTCTCAAGCATGTTCTTTTGTATAAACTTTTAATTCAGTAATCACCCAATTTGGATGACCATAAATCCTTCTTAAATTTCAATTTCTGCAAACCTATTGTATTGACTCAGTGAATCTGGCACAAATTCTATCAGTTAAGATTAAAGTGTAGCATGCGTTATTTATTTTGAACTATGTTCTTAATTTTCAGCAGGTTACTCGTAAAACCAGATGTTTGAGCAGCATTAAAAGCGCTGGGTCGGAATTTCCTAAAGCATGCGTGAGAGTAGTTTTGGAGATAAGGGATTTTTTTTTTAATCTTTCACAAAGACGTGTATTTTTGAATGCTTTTCTAAGAATGTTCCAAACATGCACATATCAATGAGAAAAACTGCTATCTTCATCCTTAGCAATTCTTTGAATTCTGTGAATTTTTAAAAACGTTTTTTCTAGGTAGGTGTTCAGCTTTTCAACATCTTCTAGTGTTCTTATAGTACGGCAGATGCAACATAAGTTTTATTTTGGTTTATCAAAGTTAGAATTATTCTTCTATTTTTGATTTTGTCAAATTCAAATTTTCCATAAAAATCATTAGCAATAATAACTTCGAAAAATAATCGAAAAATTAGAAGAACGAGATTCATTTGTGGCGTACATAATCTTATATATCACATGCTACAACCACCCCCCAGGCAGTTCAGCCTACAAATACTCTATAGCTAGGGATAGATTCAGATCAAAAACATCATTACCAGTAACACAGAGAACTCCAACGATTTCCAATACCTCCAGACATCATGGTATTTCTGTGAAAATGTGGTAATGTCTGTTCAAAATAAAAACTAATCATATAATAATTTTTCGTATTCAAAACTTCCACGTAATCAAGCATTTATTCAATGATGCAAGATTTATAATTCATTAGAAAATTGAGACAATGTTACACATATTTCTGGTTGAATAACAATTTTTTTATATTAATCTAAACCAATAAACAAAGAAGTCTTGCACTCTGTGGAGTCTGGTATCCGATAGCGCAAAATGTAAACAAACGAAGGCTAATACAAATGCGTTATGATTCCTGAGGTAACGTACGTTACTCTCTCAGGCACGCAGTATTAGAGAGGACCACGTACAAGAAGAAACTGATGACAGGATATCAGTTCCAGTCCTAATCTAATGAAGCGTGCAATTAAATCCTTCCTTTTTTTCCATTTCATATCAACCTGAATAAGAAGCCTCATTTCTTATTTTATTAATTTGAACATGATTGCAGTTATATAATAAGAAAATATTTACTCTTCTATTGAATCTCTTTTAGTTGTCTCGATGGAAAAATATTCCCAATTATCTGAACCACAATCTATGAAACAGCTATATATATATATATATATATATATATATATGAGAAAAAATGGAGGAAAAGTGGATAAACGAATCGTTGACAACGAATTTAGAAATGATATTTCGTCTTTATTTTAGAAAGTTTTCCTCTGAATGACGGGTTTTTCTAAAGTTCATCATTGGAGGAAATAGATAAATAAAACTGAAAATATAAGGAGAGAGTGGTCATAAGAAGGAGAGACAGATAATAAAGAAAGGGGGAGATAGATGTATATGTCTGAATGGTGGTTACTGGGGTTATTGGTAGCGACTCTAAACGTCTGCGCCATGTCTATTGCTAAGTAAATTGTGGGAGAAGCTACAGTCACCGTCAAGCGTATCAAATTTCATCCACAATATTTCCATACTTCTCTGCGATTTTCTCATTTACATATTCCCTCTCTGTGGGTGAAGTATTTGAGTCTACATCTGATTCAAATTAGTCATAAAAATAAATCAGAATTTGTATATTTCATTTTTATCATTAAGGGTTTTCAGACTATTGACTTCATCTTCATTGTTATTTCCGCAACGTTCCGGCCGATATGTCCTCCGGCTTTCCTCAGGTGTTTGTCGAACTCAGGAACCTGCACGGATCTTCGAACTACGTCCTTTATTGAATCCACGGGGGGTCGCCTGTTCTGATCCCGTTAGCCATAACCAGGTACAAGTGTTAAGTATTCCAGTTATTTTACTTGCCCGTTGTGAGGAATGAACCAGCAACCTCCAGATGATTGTCTCCTGAGAAGCTTAGGGAACCAACGCCTATAACCGTTAAGCCATGTGTCCTGCTGTACCCGGTTATGGCTTATGATAAAAATCAACAAGCTTCGTCACAGAAATTTAGACAACTTGTATATTTCATGTTTGGAACTCTTACTAGGATTACATAAAAATCACACAACTGTATAAAGTAAATTAAATGTTATAATGAAATTTAGAATTTGTGGTTTACGTTTACATGAAGCGTTATTTTGAATGGAAACACTTTTACAATAAGAATTTTTAAGAATACACGCTTAGTGTAACGGTTATCGTCATTGGAAATAGAATTGGTGAACGATTTCACTTCACGTTGATGTTCTCAGAATATGTATGAAACCATCTGTTCTTTACCATCTTTGATTAAATTCTTAGAGAGAATGGGATCTTAAAGCTCGATGAAAGAAAGCATCGAATTAAAATAACAAACAAACTGAAATCTGTTTTAAAATTGAGCTAATGTCTAGTAGGCAAATGGAAGAGGGGCTGGGTAAATATATTCAATAAAAATTATGAACTGAAAAATGAAAATCATTTTCTTGGCAGGATTTGCTTCGTATCTTAAGCAAATTCTCTTATAGTATTCTCTATATTATAATATTCAGCTTGTTCTCGGTAAAGCATATTGGCCACACATCATTCATTTCGTTTTTTGCTAGTTTTTCCACTTCTAATAGGGTCAGTTTGAGATCTACTCTTATCGTATCTTTTGGATTAAAATTTGTTTTTGACCAGTCTCATGGACTGTAGAATAAACCGACTGCTCCCCTGCAGAGGAGTAAGACACTCCCTCCTACACGTGTTCAGGATATGACACAAAAAATCTGATTTGGAGCACCAATTCATTGTCATCGCACCCAAGTCCACTCTTACCCAGAGAGGTAGCACCTAATAGGGCACAATCTACTGGTAAAAGATAATTAACCTGTGTACTGATGCTAAACAAAATAACTTGAAATAGAACTGTTTTAGCATGTAAACTGCGTACTTTTGCAAAATTGAATTGTTTGAAATAGAATTTAACTGTTTGTAAACAAAAACTGTACTTAGACCTAACTAAATTGTTTAAATTAAAACTGTTTGACTAAACTAAATAGCTTGAAATAGAAATGTTTTAGACAATTAATCTATGTACTTATGCTAAAGTAATTTCTTTGAAATAGAAATGTTTTTTGTATAAATATGAATTTGGCATTAGATAAACTACATGGGATGATATGCCATAAAACTGAAACAAACAAACAATCAAAATTGTTTCATGAGTTATTTTCTGGGGTAGATTAATTTTTCTGTGAATGATTAATATCGCTCACGTTGTTTTTTTTTTCTTTTTTATTCAATACTTTACCACATCAAACTGTTATTTTATTTCATATAGGGATAATATAACGTTGCCCAGTCGGCGGTAGTTGTAGAGTACACCACTTGTTTCTAGGCAGAGGGGTAAGACCCGCCCCTGTGTCCTGTTATGACACTAAACAATCTGAGGTTGTGATTCCAGTAATGCTGAAACTTTGTAGAATAAAGAGTTTCCCTTCATTGTCATCGCTCCCAGATCCTCTCTGACTCGGAATGGTAGCACTTGATAGGTTCCTATCTATGGGTCATATACAACCAAACTGCCTACTTATGCTAAACAGAATCGGTTAAGATGGGACTGTTTTGACATTTGAACTACGTACTAATTCTAAATTGAATTCTTTGAAATAAAACTGTTTTTGACATTAAAACTGTATACTTATGCTAAACTGAATTATTTGAAATAGAACTGATTTGACATTTATCAGAGTAAACTAAAAAATATACATATAAAAAACTGAATTGTTTCAAATAGTAGAGTTTATTCGTATAAAAATGGATTTAGCGTTAAATGACCTACAAAGGTTGATATACCCTGAAATCCAAACAAACAAATAAACAAACTGACGATATAAGGTGTGATTTCGAAATGTCATAAACACATACATGCACACACACAAATGTACACGTACACACACGCGCACGTTCATGCATATATATATATATATATATATATATATATATATATATATATATATATATATATATATATATATATATATATATAAAGTAAGTAAATTATTCGATTTTTGTTGAGGGCAACCCGAAAGCTCCCTTTTCAAGTGTTAACACACACACACACACACACACACACACACATATATATATATATATATATATATATATATATATATATATATATATATATATGGGGGTATTTTTGTCAGAATAAAGATAAATTGAACAGGTGACTCCTGTCTTGATTAGAATGTCTACAGAAGCAACCCCTCTCCCCTAAAAAGCATTTGAGGTATGTATTGTAACATTTTAAAGACATTGTTCCCAGTTTCAATTTGATTCAGAGTTGTGTGCTCTTTTAGTGTACCAATCCTGGCTCAAATTAGAGTTGAATTAAAATACTTGAAAGAATATAAATGTAGGACAATTATTTGTATTAGATAGGACTATCCTTTTTGTATATAACTGTGTGCTATTAAATGAGGTTTATTGTTAAATAGGAATATTTTTTTAATTATGAAATCATATGACTTTGAAGATTATTAACATCACCAAAAAACTTATTAGTATCAGTATTCTTTTCAAAATGACGGCTATTGCAGCAGTAAAAATAATACGTTGTGCCATTATGTACTGTTTTTTTTTAAAATTTCTTTTTAAAGCGCTGTATTCATGAGGAAAAGAAAATTTGTCGGCAAAATCTCCCTATCAAGCGGCGTTATTGTGCTGCCTGTGTTATTATTTGTTTGGACAATTAGTATTTTTACAGTCTTCCCTAATCAACCATTAAATAATAACGGCACGGAATATATCCACCATTAATCCAATATCTATATAAAGGTCAAAATCTTTTTAGTGATATATCTAATAGCTCCTAAAAATCCCCTCATTACTTTTTAAAATCATCAAATTTAAGCTTATCTTTTTTACACAGTCAATTCTTTTGATTTAAACGCACAATTTGTCCCAAAAATATATTATTCTATTAGCATACCCACCTAATTGGATTTTAACCTTAATTCATTAAATCTGTCTCGACAGTTCGAGGTGAGATAGTGAAAAAATGTCTATCATAATTATAAACTGAATTAATTATCTAGAAACTTCCATAGGATCATATCTTAAGTTTCTTTCAAGTAAATTATAAGCTGCAGTATTCTGTAGAAATGAATATGTACCATTACTTAGCGAACATCGTCATATAAATTTGATGTTTCGTATGAATTCGCATAATTTTCAAAAGAAAAATATCTACTATTAAATCTTACAACACAACAAAAATTTCCGGTAGTGCAGTAAAGTTTTCTGACCAAGTCATTGATGAGATCAAACAGTGCATATAGCCCCATCCGATCAAAACAGTGCTTGTATTTTCGCAGAGGTTTGATGGAGGAAGCTGAGAGAGTTAAATGTTCTTTTTAGTGCATATTGGCTCTTATCTAGATTTTAATGGATTTTTGCCTCAGTGGAGTTGATCATCATCATACTATGGAAAATCGATAACAAATTATTTTGTATTAAAACGAATAACGTATATCGCAGCGAAGCAAATCAATAGTTCGACCTAGATTTGGTTAGTTCACTTATCTGATGAACATGAAAATTTTCAGGAGTAAACTTTTGATAAACAAAAGCAAAAGAGGAAAAATAATAAAATTAAAATAGTTAATGCATCTTGATCTGCAAACTGACGTATACACATGCCCGTCTATCTTTTCCTTTGGATCTATCCACGATACATGAATTACGAAAATGCGTAGGCCAAAGCATAGTGTCAGCCGTTGCTGCGAGGGCCGACACGTATATCTTTGCGCAATTTGAATCGGAAATTTTAAATACGTCTCTTTCGACTTGGATTATCAGAACTTACCATATAACTTAATGATAATTACTCTGAGGACTTATTGATGTATCTTCTTCGACACAGACAAACACAGGACTCATTCATTCTTACTCACGCGCACAGATACTCGCACAGGCAATATTTTACTTTATCTTTTTCACCATACCTATCTTTCGCTTTTTCTGTGAGCACACACAATATATATATATATATATATATATATATATATATATATATATATATATATATATATATGTGTGTGTGTGTGTGTGTGTGTGTGTGTATAATGAAATAATCATAAAGGTCATCCTCTATTGGACCCCTACATACGAACGCGCCATAGTAGGCCGACTTGTAAAGACTTACATACTTTCACCCTCTGCGAACACTGGATGCAGTTTAGAAGACCTACCAAGAGCGATGGATGATTGGGATGAATGGTGAGGGAGAATCAGCGTAAGTAAATGGTGAGGGTGATCTATCTATCTATTTATCTATATATATATATATATATAGATATATAGATATATCTATATATCTATATACATGATATTTACACCTATGATATAGAATAAAAACAGAATATATGCTCATGGTTCAGTTTCATATTGGCGATAGTAAGATATGCAAATATCGAGACTTTATCGCAGCTGTAAACAAAAAATACTTTAAATAGTACATTATATCTAATCTGTTTTGAATTTTTTGCAGAGATTTTATTTCAAAGTATTACTGCATACACATCAATCTATAGGATTCGTATGGATTAATTCCGTTGGAATATTTTGAAAAATAAATATTTTCTCTTCAAAATACCATAGTCTTTATCATCTCACCTTGGTACAGAAAGCGATTTAGAAAAAAGTAAACTCTAAAACCAACTCCAAGCAACATATCATTAACTGCCTTGGAGGATAAGGTTCATTACTCTATATCTTACAGACCATGATGGAGGTCTGCGTTCCCTTGTAGATTGAGGGAAAAAAATCATGGGATACGATGGGATGTTTTATATTTCCGTCTGTTCAAATATAACAGTACGCTAAGCTGATTTATTTCTACGCCGGACAGACACTAACTCTATACTCAGCTGAATGTTTTTTTTTGTATCTATTAATTTTTCTATCAATCTACAGGGTCGTCCATAAATAAGTACACCAATACTGTTTTTGCAAATGACTTCACTCAAAATCAACCATATCAGAATAGAAATATAATCTACACCCCTGAAACTCAACAACCGAAAATAGATTTGTGTAGACTCTCAAACGATTAAAAACTATGTGGAAAAATGTAAGAGTTTAAAGATGAAGTTATTTTGCTTGACTATATATCAATATTCTTATTAAAAATATATGATTGCCCAGTCAGCTGGGGCTGTTGCATACACTGACTGCTTCTCTGGAGAGGAGTGAGACCCCCACCCAACGAATGTCCTAGATATGACACAAAACAATCTGATCGTGAGGTTCCAGTAATGCTGGAGCTTCGGAGTGTTTGCCCCTGATAAGGGTCCTATCTATGCGTTAAATAGAACTAAACTGTGCTTTCTTGAGTTTATTGTTTATGCATTTAAACTGCGTATTTATACTAAAGTGAATTGCCTAAATAGTGCTGTTTTGACATTCAAACTGCGTTCTTATGCTAAACTGAATTGCTCGAAATAGAACGGTTTTGACAGCTAAACTGTGTACATATGCTGTTTTTACATTTATGCAGCGTATTGCCTCGTCGGCTGGACTGCAAAATGCACCATCTGCACCTCTGCAGAGGGGTAAGACTCCTGTAACGAGTGTCCTGTATAGGAAACTAACCGATCTGATGGTGAGGTTCCAGTGATGCAAGAACTTTGGGGAATGCAGAGAACTCCTTGATTGCCATTGCTCCCTGATTCACTCTGGACTGGAATGCTAGCACCTGATAGGGCACTATATATGAGTTAAATAGAACTAACTGCATACTTATGCTAAACTGAATTGTTTGAATTAGAACTGTTTGACTAAACTGAATTGCTTGAAATAGAAATTGTTTTGATAATTAAACTGTACTAACATTTAAACAGCGTGCTTATGCTAAATTGAATTGTTTTAGATGGAACTGTTTGTATTTACGCTAAACTGAATAGTTTTTGGGTGTATTTGCCAGAATCGCTATATCATCGGCGTAGTCGGTGTTACGTAATTGTTTTTGCGGGGTATATTCTGCTTCTTTTCTTTGTCAGCTCGAAGCCGTTTTCTTTGATTTTATCAATCGATGTTCTAAGCATGTAGTCTAGACATATGATAAAGAGGTATGGTGCAAGCGTGTTCCCTTGTAGTACTCCTGCTTCAATATCAAAGTATTCTGTGTCTCCATCCGGTGAATGTACTTTCACTTTGGTGTTTCTATTTCGTTTTACTAGGAGGAGGATATAAAAAGAAGATTTTTAGGTACAATGACTGGTATAAGGTACGCAACTTAGACATACGAAGCATTACTTGTAAGCTTGGATCCCAGTTGGTGAATCATACATCCGGCATCTTGCTTTATGTCACAACTAATCAAAGCTTAGAAAATAAGATGAGTTCATTGGGCCGATATGACTGATGAAATGGTTAGCAAGTTATACAGGCAGAATATGGTTTATTAGGTCCATTCTCACTTGGTGCCTCATACTTCTGGCCTTGTATCATAATTAAGCTAATTTTACTTAAAAACTATACACAAATAGGACATTTGGGTACCATAACTGCTGTAACGTTTTTTGCTAGACAGACTGGAACGCTATTGTGAATTCATGTCGCATTTGGTTACATATAGATTTAGGTATAAAATGCTATTCAAGAAGACAGTGATAAGATACACACATGCACAAGCATCCTATATATATATATATATATATATATATATATATATATATATATATAATTCACACACGCATTTACAATGATATACAAACCGCACAAACAGAGGCTCATCCCCCATATATATATATATATATATATATATATATATATATATATATCCATTCACACACAAAAATATTTACTTAAGGTCACTCACACATATAAATTGCTTTATATAGCAGAGTACACTGGTAACTGCTAAATGCCGAATGCTACAAGTAGGAAAAGCTTAGCAAATTACAAAGATATACATTGAACTAGAGTATGGAAACAACATAACATACTTGTTAACTTCATTACAGACCCAACCTCTCTTAGCAGAAGAAAAAAAATGGAGGATCGGGCACATGCGAAAACGACAGATATTTTATACTTCGATAATCCAATTAGTAAACCAAGTATAACAATTCATATAAAGTTGGCAGTAATATACCCAGAGGAGGGAGATCGTTCATCCAGAACCCATAATTTTAAGGTGGAATCATTTCAATATGTTTTTCATTTTCAATTTTCTCGAATGAAAAATAACCTTTTCATTCAGAATCATTACACTGACACTTGACACCCATGTGGTAAGTTTGCAATCCCATGGCACTCGTCGCAACCAAGGAAAATTTACTGACATTTCCCTGGGACATGAAATTTAACGAGTTCATTGAACTCTTTAGAAGGCTGCATACATTGATAAAATATTCGCAGGAAGTTGAAACAAGTCAACTAAACATTATAAACGTCGTTAAATATTACGTATTCCTGGGTCTTAACATAGATATTAGTAACAATAAAACTAAATAGGAAACGTGTTCTCTCTTAAATACTCCGCCCACTCATGTTGCTGACAAGCAATAAGCAAAGATTAAGAATTAAAAAAAGAAAAAAAAAAGGAAAACAACTGAACAGACTATCTGGGTATTAACCATTAAACACCCAAGTAGATGTAAGGTTTAAGCTTAATTTATCACAACAAATCAGCTATTTATTGGTTATTTAATGCCAACATTCGAATCATTTTTAGATGCTTGATAATAATCAAAACAATATATTTCATGTTGCATTTCTAGTTAATATAATCATTTATTTGCACACAGTTAAGATATCAAGTACTCCTACCTAATAGAAATAATTTACACGCATAATAAGTATTATTAGTATTTAGTTATGACGATTTGTTTGCACACATAATGTTCCATATAATTAATAACCTTTCGTAAACTATTTCGTTCAAATATTATGTAAACTAATAATTAATCCACAGTTCTATCGTATGTAGTATTCCTATCAAATACAAGAAATAAGAAAATATGCATTTGAATCATAGAGGGGAAGTTAACAAGTACTATAACTCCAGGACAGAGTAGACCTTGTTGTTATGGCAATAAAGATGTTGAAGATATGCCTCCATACCCCAAAATTAGAACCTCACGACCAAATACAGATTAAATTTATACCACAGTTCCTCTTTTTTCTTGTGTATTATTGTTTTAAAAAACTGATAAACCATAGTAAAAAAGAATTATAAATTCAATTAACTATTATTATTAAACATAGATTGTACCCGGTTTGATGGTATCACAAATTCTTATCGAATGTAAATGATAAGAAACATATGTAATTAACCTGTAGATGTGACTCTAACAAGTTTTATTTATCATATTTACCAAACCCTCTGCTCGGGCAGGATATGACACAAGGTCAATTTTTAAGCTGAGTTTAACAGGTTTTTCTTCTCCTAGGCTAGTTGCCTCACCAAGACTGAAGAACTTAGCCTGCCCTACTATTTACCAATAGCTGGAGGGAGAATAATTGGATTCATACCTTTCCCAAGAGTATTAGTGCTCAGTGAAATGCAATCAGTCTCGTCCAGGATTTAAACTCGTGTTGCCATGTCCACATCCTGCGACGATAACCATTACATCACGGGCACCTAACAAGTTTTATTTATTCTGATTAAAGTGAACCGGAGAGTAATGGCTATGATGGAGTACTCCGTAATCACCTGAGATCCATTAATGAAGTCTCACCAGCAGATGTAGATTAATAACAAACCCATTACACTCCTTCTTTGGCGGGGGTTTTACCCATCTGCAAGCCGATCCAGTCGGTGTATTCTAAGCCCTTCTGATGGCGTTGAAGTAGTTATAAGTGATGTAGAAAGATATCTTGCAAGTTTAGAATCTGATTTCGCCAGTGCTGAAAGGTGAACATCTGTTTTCAAATTATTTACCAACTATCTTACGTCACCAGAGTCACAGACCACAGCTAGGTTTTAAAAGAAACGAATCAAGACGCCATGCTTCGATGAAAATAAGAGACAGAGGGAGAAAGAGAGAGAGGGGAAGAAGAAGAAGGGAGAGAGGGGGATATTGGGTGATATTCAGAAAAAGAAAAGAAAAATAAATTTAAGAAAGAAATGCTGCAAACTTTCTTTCTCCTTTTGTCTATCCTTGCTTTGTATAATCGGCTTTAGTCTTGACATATGCCTTTGATTGTTTTTCAGCAAGCTAATCCTGTTCAACTGAAGAAAAACAAACGGCAAGCTGAGTATCCGAAAAATCAGTGTCGCCAGGAATTAGGGCAAAGAGCATAAATGAATCAGTTGTTAATAAAAGAAAAAAAAAACCTTTAAAAGTTTGTGTGCTGGAAAATGGCATATAGATTAAACAGTGATACCATATATTGTAATTTACGAAGCTTTTCGCTTAAATGTAACACAAGGCCATATGAATCGAGCACCTCCTAATGTGATATATATATGTATATATATATTCACATGCATGCATTATTATATGCATCAGGGAAGGATAGTAATTATTTTGTAAGTATAAGTGTATATATTGTGCTTTCTATACATTTAGGTCTGGTTAAAATATTTCCCCAAAAAATGAAACTTGTAGCGTTTTTAATAGGATACTGAGGCATTGAAATGCGCGTCGAATGTATATTACATGAGATATCACCACACACACACACACACACACACACACACACACACATATATATATATATATATATATATATATATATATACATATATATATAGGACTATGTACGTCTGTGTATGTGTTCTTGAAGGATGAATTGGTGTTTTGTATGTGTTCATGACTCTGCGAGCCTTTGGTATATGGCAATGGGGCTTCTTAATATTCCTTTGAGATTTATGTCACTAAGAACTTGCTCACGAAATTTCCCTTCCGACTTCCTACCCGTCGTTGTTTGTCGATTCGATAAAATGCAATGGTCGTTCTAAAGAGTCTCACTATAACGTCCGTCGGGACACATTAATGTTCAAAATCTAAAAGGCGAATCTTACCAAGAACTTGTGCTGGTAACCAAATAAATTGTTTGAACTTTGGAGAATTCGTAACACTTGATCACTTCAATCAATTCACACGATCATTCTTCGACATACGGCCTTATCGACATATGTGACAAATTTTACTGGCGTGTATTTGCTTTGTTTTCTGACATGACAATGATATGCAACAACCATCTTGTGAATGCTTATCTTATGTATTTGTGACATGATAACAGTTTCATGGTCTTTCCCAGTGGTCACTTGGCTTTCCTACGGTCGAATAAGTTTTACTGGAAGTGTGTAATAAGTAATATTATATACACGTGATGTTACAAAAAGCAACTACCCAGCACTCCCACACACAGACACACACACACAGACATATATATATATATATATATATATATATATATATATATATATATGTGTGTGTGTGTATGTGTGTGTGTCTGTGTGTGACTGCGTGTGTGGTTATATATATATATATATATATATATATATATATATATATATATATATATACTAAATCACACACACACTCACACATGCAAGCACATAAATAGATTTAGGTTCTACCATTTGTAGCTGACCACTTTTTGAAAATCATTTCAACGTTGAATAAGTAGTTATTTAGACCCCATCGTAGATGTGACAACTTGTAAAATATGCTAGTCTGGTGAATGTGTAAACATAAAATTTGATATAGACGCATGTGTATGTGCGTGTGTTTGTATCTTTGAGGAGTAAGTGTATATTTATATGTGTGTGTGCGTTTGTGGTTGTCTTGTGGTTTATAGCAGTATTATCTTTTACTATTTGCTGTTTGCTTCGCAATGAGGGCTATTTCCTTGAATGAAGTGACATTGCCATATTTCCCGTAGGTCTGACTCAATAACCAACCGATGTTAATTCTCTCAGCAAATTGTGAGGGTCATTTTAAAGTATGTATTTTTTTTTCTATGACATTACTTCTGGGCTAAATGTAATATACCTGGAAATGTTGAATAAGGAAGAAAAGAAAAGGGATTGTATCAAAAACAATAAATATTCCATGTTAATTTAAAACATTTTAAGTGGAAAGATTGACAAGAGATCGACGAAAAACTGAGAACGATTGTTATTTATATAGCTTTGCTTAATTGCGGGACGAATATATAGGGCACCCAGTGAGCCTCTAACTCATGAGTAATTTCTTTTAGTTTGCTAGACATTATACCACGCGTGGCGCCCAAAAGGTTTAGTCCCAGTCATTAGATAGAAGAGTATTTCCAACTTCTGGATAAAACAATTGAATTCGAGATTATCATATGGTAAGCAGATGTGACAACTAAATATAACACTGGGCGAGTAATTGCTCTGTCAGCTTAGGTTGTATACCTTTTCCAGTTCAAAATGGGAGTAGTTCAGTTCAAAATGGGAATAGTTCAGTTTAAAATGAAATAGCTCAGTTCAAAATAAGAAATTTAAAATAAAAAAAATAAAAAAATTATAAATATCTTTGCTGCTACAACATGGTATTGATTTGTTAATTTTTTTTAGCCTAATGGTTAGTTCAAATGAAAACCGCGATAACAGGAGAAGTGTGAAAGCACGTATTATTGAAGGTATATGAAATGGATGGAAATTGAAAAGCCCTAGCGGAAAATCTTTCTATTCCGAAAACCATCCTCTATCGCTGGATTAGTAAGGGAAATCAACCTGATACAAGAGGAGGGCCTAGAAATTGTTAGGTCAAACAGGTGTATTTGGATTTTATTCAAGCACTAGTGGATGAAAATCCTAGGATCACGTTAAAGTTTATCAGTGAAAGATTGAAGCCCAGTTTGGGTTTAAATTGTCCAAATCTACAGTAGCGAAGCATCTATATATAATGACTTATACGCTTAAAGCTGTAAGATTTGTGCCCGAGAGGGCAAATTCAATTGAGAATAAAAATAAACGTAGTTTATTTTGTTCAAATTTATTGAATTACTAATCAACTGGAAAACCCATTTTATTTATGGATGAAACAAACTTTAATCTTCATATTTCCAGGAGAGATGGGCGTTCTCTAAAGGGTAGGCGATGTAACGTAGTTTCAGCCGGTACTCAGGGTGACAATATTCACGTTATTGGATGTATTGGTCCCCATGGCCTCGTGTACCATGAAATTCAAAGAGGATCTTTTCGAAAGGAAACCGCACAGTCTTGGATGCGAGAATGTTTGAGAGCTGCAATTAGGGGGTCCAGTTGTGATGGTTGGTGACAATGCCCCATGTCACTCAAACATTGAAGAAGTTTTTAGTGAAGAAGAATTTCTAGGATGTGAAGTGCTTAGGTTGGGACCATACAGTCCAATGTTTAATCCGATTGAACAAGTATGGTCTTTAATCAAAGCTTACGTCTAGCAGGAATTGGCTGCTAAAATTGAGAGTATTCTTGCAATGGAGAGAAGAGATGGCTTGTCAATTACTGAACAAAGGGCAAGAGCTTTAACTTCATTAATAGAAGAAGAATTGGGAATGGTTACACCAGACGTATGCAATCGTTTCATAGCTGGAATTCAATCTCAAATTCCTGCTGCTGTAGCATTAGATATTGTGTTCTAATAAATGACTTGAAGAATTTTTTTTATATTATAAAATGTTAACAATTTTATTGATAAAATAATTTATAAAATATTTTTTATATTTATACTTATAATAATTTTTTCCATTTTGAACTGAACTATTCCCATTTTGAAATGAACTATTCCCATTTTGAGATGAACTATTCCCATTTTGAACTGAACTACTCCCATTTTGAACTGGAAAAGGTATAGAATACGCTGACCGCTTCTCTGTAGAGGGGTAAGACTCCCCACAACAAGTGTCCTGTATATGACACAAAACAATCTGATGGTGCAGTTCCAATAATGCTGAAGCATTGGGTAATGCAGAGTACTCCTTCATTGTCATCGTTTCGAGGTCCACTCTGGTTCGGAGTGGTAACACCGGAGAAGGTCCTATCTATGGGCCAAATAGATCTGCCAACATGCTAAACTCAATTTCTCGGAATAGAAATGTTTTTACATTGAAATTATGTAATTATGCTAAACTGAATTGTTAGAAACGGATCTATTTTTGTATGCTAAAATGAATGTTTGAAATAGAACAGTTCTGACAAAAGCTATACAAAAACTAAAGTGAATTGTTTGAATTAGAATTGTTTGACGAAACTGAATAGCATGAAATAGATATATTTTTGCCAATTAAATTGTGTACTTATGCTCAAACTGAATTGTCTGTAAAAGAACTGTTTATTTGTATAAATATGGATCTGGCATAAAATGCCCTACAAATTGTTAATATATCATAAAAATAACAAAACAAACAAACTGAAAGAGTAAATCATAGCATTAAGACGTCTATATTTTCTGATATATTTCCTTGTTTTACATGTAACTGATGATATATGTATTTTGAATCTCGTACTCTCTCTCTCTCTCCCTCTTTCTCTCATTCTCACACACAGACACAGACACAGACCCACGCATACACACACACACACACACACACACACATATATATATATATATATATAAATGCAGCTAGAGTTTCCTATATTTATAATTAAAGAGTTCTCAACACCTGTGACTTAGAGCATATATATGTGAGGTCAGAGGCATAGTAACCCGTACTTGGTAACGACCAATTTATTGCCTTAGTGAGTTAAACATGTTATGTCAAGATTTTACGCTCTACCATCTGACAATGAGCCTATTTTTCTGGTGTGAAACCAAAATGGATGGATGTTAACTTCACAATTATTTTATAACAAATTTCAATGAATTTTCGGAATCCAACATCCCTATATGTGCTTGTCTCTATCTCTCTGCCTGACAAGTCTTTATGGCAATTTCGGTATATCTCTGTCTCTGTCTGTCAGACTGTCAGTCTTTTACTATTATCATGAATATATATATATATATATATATATATATATATATTCATTAAATTCAAATTATATATATATATATATATATATATATATATATATATATATATATATATATATATATATATACATGATTTGAATTTCAAAGCCATTTTAACTAACAAAATATCGATAATGATATTTGCAGGTAAACTCTTGTGCTATATCAAAATAATCAGGACTGTAAAGAACAATGGAAATTGTAAAAATAACAATAAACACTGAATTTCTTGTTGACCGTTCACAGATGAATCGTTATCAACTCATCGAAAGAGTTTACCATTCAATAGAAAATATATCTTTAGTCAATGTTTCTCTCTTTCTGTCTCCCTCTCTCTCTCCCTCACCCACACACACAAACACACGTATATATATATATATATATATATATATATATATATATATATATATATATATATATATATATACGGATGTGAAGATGGTGAATAATAAAATCTTAAAAAACTATTTTCAATACACTTTCTCTTCTTGGTATTGAAAGGACGTGAATATTAGGGTTATTACCTACTTCTGGCTAATCATATTACTCTGCCACCGGGAAGAAATACTTCTTCAAAACTTTATATAATCTATCTTAAAATATAGGAGTTGTTCCTTGTGTAACGGTTATAATTGTAGTAAAGGATCTGAACTCAAATCCTGGGCGAGGCTGTTTCCTTTTTGCTTCATGAAAATGTCATTGATAAAAGTATGAACCTATTTCTTCTCCTCACTAAAATGTTTTTAGACAGTTGGATTGACAGACATTTGTCACACTAGAACGGTATCCAGTCAAGGAGATGGAAAACTCTGAACTCAAATCAGGAGTATTTCACTTTAAAAACAACCTTTTGTCATATCCAACAAAATATCAGAGGGTAAATATATTCTAAAAATGATACCCTTCCAAACAGATGTACCATTCTGTTGTTCAATTAGGTTTAAACTATCAGAATATTTTTAGAAATGATTAATCGTATGTCATATTGGTTTTGACTTACCATGTATATAGAAAAAGTACCAATAAAAATACTAATTTGTATTATGGAATATCAATTTATCAAAATATAAAGAAAGTGTCTTAAGACAGGCTACAAACAATATTAGGCCAACTTTATCGACTGAGTATTGGCAAATTTATACACATTCTGGCAATCAGTATTCCTACTTTTGGCAGAATCAGGACACATTATTGGCTCTATAAGTACCACATACACAATTTGTTTTCCTTATTTAGTTGGTATCTATTGATAACGAATGATATTTCTCATTCCAAATATTATATTATAATTCACATGAAGATTTATTTTTACCATGATTGGGAAGATATTGGGTACAATTTATGATATAATATTTATGTCATATTATTGAATAAATTGAATATGGCTGATTAGTTAATTTATAGATTTCCATGTGGTTTTAAATATCCAGGAAAATAAGTGTAACTGACATAAGGTTTACAACTGTAACACGAAATTTACCCTCGTTGCAAGTATGAAATAACATTAATTGTGTGTGTGTGTGTGTGTGTGTGTGTGTGTGTGTGTGTGTGTGTGTGTGTGTGTGTGTGTGTGTGTGTGTAAATTTTTAAAAAACTGGTTAGTTGTTTATTGGGAATCACAGAGTTCTGGAGCTATCAAATTTCTTATACATAATTGTATCAGGGGTAGGTTTAGCTGAAAAAGAAAGATATTCATGTAGAAAGAAACGATCTTATAGAGATGAACTATGTAAAAAGAAGGATAATCAATGGGAAGACATGTTAATTTTAATATTCATAGATTTATCATAAAATAATCACATTTGCTTTAGTCTTGCTATCTAATTTGAAACTGAAAATGTAAAAAAAAAAAGGTGGATCAGTTCGGTTTCATTTTTAATGTCATATCACCGTTTGTGGGTTATTTTATGCAAAACCATCCTTCAGGGATAATAATAGCAGTATTATTTAACCCTTACCTGTTGGGGGTTATACCTTCACTCATGGTTTAAGGTCGATAGTGAGCGTAAGAGGGCGATAAGAGTTGAAAGTCGTTTACTTCGATGTTGCAGTCCTGCCCGTTAAGGTTATGGGGACGCCTCCTAAATAATTAGATCGCCTTATCGCTTCCTTTTGATTAGGAATTCAATCAGAAAATAGGTTTTTAACATTGAAGTGTGAAACTTAAAAACATCAGCGTTACTCTTGCAAATTATTTAAAACTTCGTAATAAAACTTACAAAATAAATTTGGTATTTTTTTACCTTTGAGAAATCTTAAAATCTAAAAATCAATTAACAATTTAAGGTAAGGTTATAATATTGCCAAAGGATAAGCTTAAAATAGTTATCATATTTTACCTGGTGTAGATGGTATTTGTCCTCCGTCCCACCAACCGGACTAGTATGGAACAAGGCTTTTTTAGGGTGGGGCCAGGCGCAGGGCCGTAGCCCACACGCTCCCGGCATTTTCAAAAATGCCTCGGACCCCGTCAGCATTCCCCTTAAAAAGGGGGCCTCAGGAACCGGGCGATAAACCCAACCCCGCTGAAGAGGGTTAAAGCCTGGGGGGAACGGCCCTCTGAGGCCAGAGATTTTACCTGATGTAGATAGTTTATTACTCGTATATTGCTTTCCTAATATTGATAACATGAAGGTTTACATTTTAGAGTCGGGTAATTTGAATGGAATATGTAGAAATAACAGTTTATTCAATTAGAGTATGCAAATACTGAGTGAACCATCATTTTTTGTATAGCGATTGTAATTTAGAGAGAAACCAAAAAATCCAACAACATTCAAGAATACACTAATATATGACAAAAGAAAAAAAAGCTGACACAAGAAAACATCCAGGAAAAAGGAACGATTTCAAGTTACTATAGACCAGACACGTGCTGGCAAATGATGCGAAAGATCCTCTCTGCATAAATAAATATATTACTTGCTTAAAAGAGAAATAATATCTTTTTAAAGAACAGAAAGGATATATCAAATAAATCCATGGTGCAAATTACTGAAAATATGTAGACCAACATATTTGAAAGGAGATAAAGACTAAGTGGACATATGTAGTGATAGAATTGATTTAACACAAAAGTCACTTAAAAAAAAAAGTAAAACCTTGTGTAAAAATTCCCAAATAGTCATAATAATAAAGATAATAATTATAGCAGAGAAAAATGTAACGGAAACAGCAAATGGAAAGCGGAAACAGCAAATGACGGAAGGAATCATCATCATCATCATGTCGCGCCGCCAGCGTGGATATCCCTGACCCTCTCTCGCCATTTCTCCCTATCATTCATCGCCTCCGGCAGGTCTTCAGGGTTACATCCTGTGTCCTCACATAGTTGCTGTATGTAGGTTCGTGCTGGTCGTCCCACTCTTGCACATCCATATGTGGGGGTCCACAGGAGTACATCGCTTATGAGCTCGTCCTTGCTTCTCCAGCAGTGTCCTGCGTGTCTGGTTCGTCGAACATGTATAGTTTTCGTGATGGGGGGCAAGTGTCCGTATAGTTGGAGTTTCGTGGGGTGTTGTCGCCAGGACTTGTTTAATACTGCTCTCAACATTCTTGTGTAATTTCCGTCCAGCCTCCTCTCCAGCCGCTTCGTAAGCGTCCATGTGGTGCATCCATATAGCAGTATCGACACAACCGCTGCCTGGAAGAAACTGCGTTTCATTTTATCAGTTAGGTCCGACTTCCATATGATCGAGAGCCTATCGATAGCTGTCCATGCCTTCGTCAGTCGTGTGTCGATGTCTTTTTCGGTTGATGAGACGCTACTTCCTAGGTAGGTGAATTTGTCGACTAGTTTCAGAGAGGCTCCGTCTAGTGTGGCAATGTTGCCCGTTTGGTTGTAACACATATATTCAGTTTTGTTTGCATTGACATGGAGGCCAATGCCAGCTGCGGCTCGTTCCAGAGTATGTAGTAGTGTCTCTGCTTGATTAGGCGTATTCGCTAGTATCGCCAAGTCATCAGCGTAGTCGGCGTCCGTGATTGTTTTTGCGGGGTACCTTTTGCTTCTTCTCTTAGTCAGCTCGAAGCCATTTTCTCTGATTTTGTCGATCGAAGTCCTTAGCACATAGTCTAGACAGATGATAAAGAGGTACGGGGCTAGTGTGTCTCCTTGTAGTACTCCTGCAATAATGTCGAAGTATTCCGTGTCTCCATCTGGTGAGCGTACTTTCACTTTGGTGTTTCTGTAGAGAATCATTATCGCTGCTACTGTTTCTTTTGGTAGGCCGTATGCTAGTAGGATTTGCTCCATCTTCCCTCTGTGCATGGAATCGAAGGCCTTGGTAAAGTCGACAAATAGTAATGTCGCCTGTAAGTTTTTTGCCCGAACGCCTTCCAGGATTCTACGGATGGTCAGTATTTGTGAGGTTGTGGATCTATTTCTCCGGAAGCCATTTTGGTTTTTCCTAAGGATGTTGTCTATTTTGGGTTCTATGCAGTTTCGTAGTAGGGCATTGTAGATTTTGGCTGCTATGGATGTAAGTGTTATCCCTCGGTAGTTCTTGGCTAGTCCGAAGTCGCCTTTTTTAGGGAATAGAAGGATGCATCCCTTCGTCCATCTCTCTATCCTATTTTGACTATAGACTGCGTTGCATTGCCGGAGCAGTATATCGTCGAATTGTCTAGTCTTCCACACTTCTGGGGGGATCTCGTCTAGCCCTGCCGCTTTCCTATTTTTAATTCTTCTGAGAACTGAGTCGAGTTCTTCTTTGGTGAAAGGACCTAGTTTTACGTCTAATTGCTTGCTAATAATTCTGGTGATCGGTTCATCCGTTATTTCCGGTGGGTTTCCTAGTAGATTTTTGAAATGCTGTTCCCACAGCTTTACTCTTTCTTGTTGGCTTGCAGCTTTCAATTTTGCTTTGGCTGTGCTCTTCCTTCCACTTACTTCGTTTATTGTTTGCCAGGCTATCCTGGATTGTCTGTCTTCCACCAAGTCTCTAATCTTATCTATCTGATTTTGTATGTATTCTGCCTGTTCTTTTAGGTATATTCCTGTTAATTGATGTTGTGCCTTTTCTAGTTCTCGTGCATTTGTGTTTGTTGGGTTCTTTTGATAGCTTTTGGAGGCAGTCTTCACAAGTGTACGTTTTTCTCTAACCGCTAGCGTTTCCCAAGGGGCTCTATATTTAGTTCTAGGTTTTGTTGGAATACACTTTGCTGCCGCCTCAAGGTGTGCTTCTACAAAATTTTCATATTCGTCATTTGGGGTACCTATTTCTGCCTTCTCTTGTAGTGCTTCGAATCTGTTTCTTAATTCCAATGCATATTTATCTCTAATATCTCTGTTGTTGAGTAGGTCCCAGTCATAGTGCTTGGTTGTCGCTTTACGTGTGGCGTTTTTTCGTAGGCTTAGTCGTACTTTGGCCGTAACTATTCGATGATCGGAGGACACACCCTCGAAAGAGGAGTATGCCTCGCAATTCATCGCACTGTTTTTCCATTTCTTGTTTATAAGGACGTAGTCTATCTGTGCTTTACTCTTATTCGCGTATATGTAGGTCCATCAACAAAATCAAGAAAAATCCAAATGTTCGGTGAAATAGAAACTAATATTTGGGAAAATTGCAAGCAAACACCATCAAATAAGTGGAGATAAAAAAAAATGCAAAAAGAATACCTCGCGTGAGCGAGAAAACTACTCGAAACCAATGTATATAGTAGAAATCTCTTTAAAGGGATAAGCACCAAGGCTGTTCCCCTGGTAATATACTCGGGACTATTCTTAAAATAGGCGAGCGAAGAACTTTAATAAATGAACCAGAGAACAATAAAAGAGATAATGATGTATAAAGCCTTTCATTCCAGAGATCTAAGACAGACTGTATGTGTCAAGAAAAGGAGGCGGAAGGGGTCTTGCCGGCATAAAATATAACGTTGATTACTAGGAGACACGTCTCGAACACAACATTAAAAAGTAGAGAAATAATAATTACCGCAACCAGAAACAACACAAAAACACACAGATAAACAGAACAACAATACCTGGAAAACAAAAATGGGAAGAAAAACAACTGTATGGACATTTCAAGTAACAAATAAGCAATTTTTCACACTAGAAGAATAGGACATGGCTAAGAAAGGGAAAACTTAAGAGCGAAACAGAATCCCTTTCAATAATATCACAGAACAATGCCATAAAGGCAATCCATGTTAAACCAAAAATCGATAAGACGCAACAAGATAGTAATTATAGGTTATGTGGTGATAAAGACGAAGCTACCAACCATGTAATAAGCGAATGTAGAAAATTAGTATTAAGAGGGTATAAGACTCGAGACACTGGATTGGAAGGTAACCAATCGGGAGTTGTACAAGATATTTAGATTTGACGATACAAACAAGTGGTATATGGACAGCCCAGAATCCCTTTTGTTGAATAAGACCGACAAACTTCACTTCGATTCTGAGACACAAACACTTCATCTAATCTCGGGAAGACGACCAGACATAGTGATAGTCAACAAAAAAGAGTACCTTCCAAATAGGGGACATAAGCGTCCCAAAAGACCACAAAGTGAAAATAAGAGAATACAAGAAAAGAGAAAAATACCTAAACTTTGCTAGAGAACTAACAATTCAAAGGAACATGAGAGTGACTGTGATACCACTTGCACTTTGAATCATCTCCTAAGGAATTGTTAAGGGACTGGAAGACTTGGAAACAAGACTAGTAGAGATCATCAAGACATAAGATGGATAAGATCGTCCAGAATACTAAGAAGAGTCCTGGAGACTTGAGGACACTTGCTGTGACTCAAACTCCAAAGAAAAACCATATGCTAACGCTGGTTGGAAGAATTATACCAAGTGTAATTGGTGCGTTTGAAACAGTAGCTAAAGGATTGCTAAAGGGATTAGAGGACGTTGGCGGACGAGTGGAGATCATCCAAACGACAGCATTGTTGGGAACGGCCAGAATACTAAGAAGAGTCCTGGAGACTTGAGTAGACTTGCTGTCACTCAGACTTCAGTGAAAAACCATCGGATAACGCTGATGTGAAAATAACAATAATAAAAAGACATGACAGAATACAAAGTGTAAGCTATGTGGTAAAAGAGACGAAATGATAAATCACATAATATGAGAATGCAGTAAAAGTTTACTTGACCAGACATGACTTTGTGCGGAAAGATATCCAGTGGGAAATGTGCAAGAAAAATAAATTTGATCGTACGACCAAATGGTATTTGCACAAACCAGAATACATCATGGAGAATGAGTTGCCCCAAATTCTCTGGGATTTTGAGATACAAACAGATCACCGAATTCACCTAGAGATAGTTAATAAAAAAAAGAAATCTATCATTATTGGCCATTACTGTACCGGTTGACCACACTGAAAATTAAAAAAAGAAAAACAAAAGAGAGATAAGTACTTAAACCTTGCCAGAGAGCTGAAAACTTATGGAACATGGAAGTGACGCTGTTTGATTGAAGAGTAAGAAGTAAGAAGACGAACCAATACAAACTACAGCATTACAAAAGTTGGCCAGAATACTGAAAAAAGGGAAAATTCATCAGGTAACACTAGTATGAAAAACTCATAAAGAAGAAGAAGAAGAAGAAGAAGAAGAAGAAGAAGAAGAAGAAGAAGAAGAAGAAGAAGAAGAAGAAGAAGAAGAAGAAGAATGTAGCAACATAAAACTACTGTCGCATATTGAACCGCGGGACAAACAACGAAGGACTCTTAGATATATAAAAATATATAATTTATATTTTTATTCTTTGACGGCGATGATTGTGTGTAGTTGGAATACAGTCAAAGGGAGTTCACACATATCTTTTTTCTGTGGCGTGAAACCTTTTTGTGAAGTAGTGCGACGGCTGGAGAACATACACGGGGAGCTGACAGGTCTACTTGAGTGACCAGCAGACCTCTCCCCTTCGCTTGAATGACAAGCTGATCTCTGTCTTCAGTCCAAAATTACAGACCTTATATATCTTTTCAAGTCCCATAAAGAAATATGAATATTCTCTTTGCCCACGTTGTTTATGACTGGTTGTCTGAACATATAATTCTGTTTTTTTTTAGGTAATTTGTTGATCTTATCTGCAAACAAAAATATCTTTCACTCTATCCACAGGCAATAAATTATATTCTCGCCATCACCTTTATTTTTCTCTTTCCTATGAAACCACTTTGTTGATGTTATCTTGCCACTACATTGAATCTGCTAAGTTTTTCGTCGCCAGCTAAGCTAGTATATTACACAACCACCATGCCAGTTATTGAAAGGTAAACACACTAACAAGATACCAGATAGTCCTAACCGATAAGAAATGCAAAAAATTGCACTTTGTGGAACTGCTGATCTCCTTCGAAAAGAATTATCAATGAGACTAAAAAATATCATCCAAAAGAGGTCGCAACAACATGAATATATATAAAATACGAGCAATCACTGCTTTTATTTACAATAAAATTAGGATGAAACCGAAAATAAAAACGAAAATTAAATAACTGTGTCCATAAGAACAGGTGTTATATGCACAGACAATAGTCCATTTAGGAAAATGAGAAACTCAAAATTCTTTGGGATTTTGAGATACAAACAGACCATCAAATCTCTGACAGATAATTCGACGTAGTGATCGATCAACAACAAACAGAAAGAAAAAAATTAACCTGCCGAATAATGGATATTGGCATCCCTGCAGACCACTGAGTGAAAATAAAAGAAATCAAAAAAGAGATAAATATCAAAACTTTGCTAAAGAACAGAAATAATCATGGCACATGCAGGTGATGGGGATATCACTTGTAATTGGTCGGAACGGTCTCCAAGTGATCGGTAGAGTGACTGTAAAACTTAGAAATTAGAGGACAAGTGGAGACCACCCAGACTACAGCATTATTAAGATCGGTCGGTATACAGAGAAAATTCCAGGAGACATGAGAAGACTTGCTGACACTCAAACTCCAAGGGAAACCGCCAGTATGCGCTGGTGTGAAAGACTCTCAAGTAGTAAACTGATAATACTTCTGGTCTTAGTTTTTGCTGAGTTAATTAAACAATCTCTTCCTGTAAAAAAACAATAACTATTAAAATCATATATATATATATATATATATATGAAAACCTACCATCAAAATCTGTTTCTCGTACTATAGAGCAATACATGTTATCGTTATTTTCTGGACAAGGCGTTGGTCGTGGTGGTGACTGTTCGCATTCCCCGTAATAATTGTCTTTTCGTGAATCACACCGAGAGCACAAAATCACCGCTTGAATTTCTGTAAAAAAAAAAAAAAATTTTAGAATCATTTTGATGTCAAACTTAAAATCTAATTTGAAAGAAATTTTTAAAATTTCAAATCATGGACAGTGAAAAAGAACAAAAAAAAGAATAAAGGAATTTTCTGTTAGCTATACTTATAAATATTTTCAGGATTTTTCCTAAAAAGTGATATATGTAATTCCATAACACATTATTCAAAATTGCTTTTCATCGAATGATTTATTTTTCATTAAATATGAAAATTTAGTAATACAGTATCGCCTATTGATAGGTAAAATTCTTTACACGAGTTACTAATATAAAAAAGTAATTATTATTGTTAGGGAAACATACTATGTAAATATCTCTTAACGTATATTACCGATTACCTAATTCCTCATTATTGAAACGCTCTAACAAATACTGAAATGCAACAACACTCTAACCTATAATAAGAATACATATATATATATATATATATATATATATATATATATATATAGTCAACTTATTTTTATTAACTACTTCACATTCATGTACTGGCTCAATGATCGGAAACAAATACGGGAAAAAACTATACAGCCGGAACCTGACGCGACTTATCTCCAAATGCCACATTTAAACGTGCTATGTTCTCAGTTGTAAGCGTCTTCCATGAATCTGTAATAGATATAACTTTTTTGTTCTGCCTAACACAGATGAATGTTCTCGTCTAAGTTTCATTTACGTTGCGACCTTCTGGACCCACCTAGGATTTCCACCACGTAATAAATTTCCATATCATCACCGATGATTTTCCCCCTCTAAAATGACATTATTTTATGTCAAGCAAGAATTGGCATACAGGTTTAAAAATCAATGCAGTGTATTATTTTCCAAGCACTGTACAACGAAGTTCTGAGTTTGATGAATAATTGAGACCTTGTGATAAATCTAATATATCCAATATCATCAACATTTTGCAATATGAAAAATTGCATATATAACGTATGTAATTCGTCTTATCTTATCAGAGACATCGGATTTCCATATGATCAATAACCTGTAAATAGCAGTCTTATGCTTAACCAATAAATACAGGGTGCGGAAGCAACTTTAGGAATATCCTAGTATAAAAATAAACAACACTATTTTAAAACAAGATTAATTTTAATTTGAAAATAAACCACAAAATAAGAATATAGACACAGAACAGTAAATTTACTCAATATTTTTCGCTATCGAAACGATTTGTGTGCCTTTAAAATAAATTATTTTTTTTTACATTGCCCCTCCATAGCAGTTTAAGGCAAGCCATTATTCTGAAAGAAAGATACATTTGTCTGAATTTCTACAACACCCCATATAGTGTAATCAAAGGGGTTAAGGGCTGCACTTAATTAGGGGGCATAAAGAAACTCCAACAATTTCGGAAATGTCTTTTGGCTTTGTTTCGGCGTTAAGCAAATCACAAATATTTTCTTAATCACGCATATTGGACTGAATTCTAATGATAAAGTGATTGAATAATAGAACTAATTATGAAACTTTAGATTCGTCGACTTTTTTTATTTTTTATTGGACAAATCGGACAGAAAAAAAAGTTTTAAAAAGTATTCCATATTTAGTTTCCTCATCCTGTATGTTTTCATCACCTTTAGTCGATAAGTTGTTGCTACCGAGGAATGTATAGTGGTTTACTAATAGGAAATTGCATTATACCGGAATTATGTTACGTAATTAAACGGTTCATAGAAAATTGAATAACTAGATACACAAATACATAAATAAAGCAGAGAGTAGTCTCCGAATTGCATGGCAGAGGCACTCGTGGTAATTAAAAATGACTAGAGACCACACGACAGGCGGCAGTGAGGAGACGACTTGTGGCTTTATAGAGTAATCAGATTAAGACGTCAGTAGAAAACCAGCCACGAATATGTAAGGAAATGAAAGTTTACTATCCCCAATTTTGTGGTCGCTTTAAAGTCTCAGCTTATACGTGACCCCGAGAACAATCAGGAAACTAGGAAAACATTCAAGGTATTTGTCTCATCATCTTTTTCTCAAAAGGATTTGTTTCTGGAAATTGTCTAGCTGACTCGGTCGTCTCATGTTTTTTTACTCTCATTCTTTTTCTCGGCGACTACCTATTACTTAGTTGTAAATAAACTTTTGTGTAGTTTAACAGATTTCTTGTGTTTGTCTAGATTTTACCACGGAGTCGCCACGGGGTCGAAAATTATATTTAGTATAGCAATAGTACAATCACTCAAGGATGCTGAGTACGGTTCTGAGCAAATCCAGGAAGCTGCACTCAAGAAAATTGCTGTGTAATATCCAAGACAAACAAAACATGTTAGGCATTGCTAAAGAAGTAAGAACTAACTCAAGTGTGATATTCTTCCATGGACATCTACATAAGGACAAACCAGTGCTGGTCGACTCGCAAAAACTTATATTTATCCGCTCTGTACGGACACTGGGTACCGTCAGGGGGATCATCATTGTTATGGCTGATAGTAATGTATGCTCTAAAAGAGTCAAACGAATTCGTGCAGTCAGCACGTCTTCCTGACGATAATTAAATTCTTTTTATTTAAAGCTCTAGCAGTAAAAGAAAAATTGAGTAAACTTCAGATGAACTTTCTAGGTTTTTTTTAATAAAAGAAAATTAGCAAAACCAATATGTAAATAGAGGGGTTTTGAAAAAGAAATTTTAGAGTAATCACTTGCATTTAAGTAATTACGCTTGCAGCTTTGTAAAAAACCCTATATTTACATATCTGTTTTACTAACTACTTTTTTAACAGAAAATATATATTGTTCAATGTTTCAATAGACGTTATGTTGTATTTTCTCTGGTATAAGATGTACGCAAAATCGTCATTTCTATTGAAAATACTCGCAGATACTACCAGTAAAAATTGACCAATCAGAGAAGAAGACTGAAAACATTTAAATTTGTTGCTAATTGTTTACAGTTGAAAGTGCTCGATGAACATTTTGCTTGAAAGATCTATCTTTTGGATTTTAACACTAAAGGAAATCTAGAAACAACGATTACAAACACTGGATACGGTGATTAACACAATAACTAAAGTCCTACAATGGCGACAAAGATTTTAACACGTTTGTGACGGCCAATTCACTAAAATCCCAAAACAGGACTTTATTTTCGCACGTGTGAAGACGGGGCAGACTGGCACTTGATCCCTTGTAGAATAAGTCCTCGTTCAGAGTTTTTTCTCGAGCATATAAGAACTGGCATATTATGTGGGGGATTAATTTATGACTAGACTGACCGCCGCTGGCAAGGGGTTCCAAATTCCACACTATACACACACCCACCAAGGCCACTAGTCTTCCTCTCCTAGAACAATGGAAGATAAGGACCTCTAGATTTAGACGTAATAATATTAGTTAAAGAAGCCGGCAATTCCGGTTTCCCGTGTGATATTTTATAGGAATTAATAGGACAATTTTAAGCGAGGATATCATAAGGCGAATAGAAGCTGAACAAGAAACATGAAATAACAAATTCGTAGCAGACGCTGCAAATAACAACTTAAAGAACGTGGGAACATTAAAATATATCACTATTTTACTACACATAGATATACACCTTCAACGTGTCAAATATATCATAAATGAATAGTCCATGAACATAACTGTCTTTCTTCTTTTCTTTTCTTTCGTTTTCTTCAAATTTAGAGAGAGAGAGAGAGAGGGTATATAAAATTGGGTATAAGGAGAAACAGTCCCAAAGTTACTTATCTTATTTAGATGCATTCCTGAGGAGAATCTTTCTTCTTTTATGGGCTGACAGACTTTATCTTATTTTTTTAGTACTTGCTAGAAGATATTTTTTGTCTTCTTTCACCCGGAGTTCTTGACTTTAGTTCCGTCCGCCACAAACCCTGTCCAACAACTGATTTTCTTATTATCGATTTCCGCTGACGGGAAGGAGTCCCCACTTCCGTTTTGGGGTCCCAGCCAATCATTTGGCTTCTCTCTTCTCCCCCCTTGTCGGGCGATTTCTTAGGGCTACTGGATGTCACCCAAGTCAGGTTATTGAGTACAGAAAGATTGACCCAATTTACTATCATGCCTTAACGGTCATTCTCTGATGGCTTGCCAATTCAAACACGAGGATGGTAGTAATCTTATTTCTATCGTCTCAGTGGGATACCACATGACACGTTATATATAAAGATATTTTTAATAGAGATTTTTATTTGTAACATTTTTTTCTTACTAATCCAAGATTTTCAGATAATATGCACTTTTTATGTTTTTCTTTGTATTTTCTTCATTTGGTTAATTTCCTTCTTTATACGCAATGAAGTTCATATCTTTACGTAAGAGGTCGCATCTATCTATCTATCTATCAATCTATCTATCTATCTGCTTATCTGTCTTTGTATTTCTCTGTCTCTGTCTCTATCTCTCACAGCATATATATATATATATATATATATAGCAGGCGTTGTCACCACTACATAAATCAAAGGCAACATTCATTCACAATGAAATACTTACTTTTTTCTCTCATTGGACCAACAAAAATTGAAATTACACACACACACACACACACACACACACACACACACACACACACACACACACATATATATATATATATATATATATATATATATATATCAAAATATGCACTGCTGATGAGACCCAATAAGGTCGAAACAACTGTTCAGTGTTCCGTATGTCACATGTGGGTGTCAAAACAGTTTATATATATATATATATATATATATATATATATATATATATATGTATATATATATATATATATATAAACTGTCTTCCTATTTTGCCTTTCTTGTGTGCCTCATCATGTTCTTATTAATCTATTTTATTTAAAGGCTCACACCTTTTCTAACTATCTATCTATCTATCTATCTATATATAGGCCGGTTTGCGTAAGGAGATATTTTCATATACATCTCTAAATACGTCTCTACCTCTACTCTCTCTCAGCTGTCAGTATTTCCGTCTCTCTTCCTATTCTCTCTTCCTATTCTCTCTCTCTCTCTCTCTCTCTCTCTCTCTCTCAGTTGATGTATTTATATATTTCAGTGTTACTATATCAGTCAATGTATTCTGATTTCAAGCATGTATTGAGGGAGTTTTACACAATCTCTCTCTCTCTCTCTCTCTCTCTCTCTCTATCTATCTATCTATCTATCTATCTCTCTCTCATGTGTCCCATTGAAAAACAAAATTGTAAAACAGTTAGAACTGAACATGCAGTTCTGGTAAACAACCTGATATCTGGAAAAGAAGAAACGAAAAGTGAAAAACATTAAGAATTTAAATGTAAAGCTGCGGAGAAGAAAAAGTGCTTTACTTACAGATATAAACCAATTTAAACAGGTGAAAAACACAATTAAATTTTACGTTTGTTTGGAAGTTCTGCTGCAGCTTCCTTCCAACCAAATTTTACTTGTTTGATTACCTTTTTTAAAACGTTCTCCTTTTGCATCGATCACGTGAACCTCAGTATAAACATTTCAATAAATGATGAATAAATAAATAAAAATACCAGCAACTTTTATTTCTATTTATAGAGGGCGTATAAACCAATCCTTTGGATGTAGGAATAAGAAAAGCATTTTATATGAGTAAAGTGTTGTAGACCCAGTACAAATTTATTACCGTCTCTAACAGACATCGTAGAAAGAGAAATATTACCCTTTACAACTAAATATGTATATTGGAAATTCTGAACTATTTGGTTTGGTTTGGTTTCTTTGTTTAATGGCATATCAACCTTTGTAGGCTATTTAATGCCTAAGCCATTCTCCTAGAAGAATAGTAGTGGTACTATTTAACCCATAGTTGGAAGGATAAGGGGGTTTTGTACCTTTCCCAAAGGTATTTGTCCGAAAGGGAACGTAATAGTACGGCTGGAGTACGAAGTCGCTTACTACGATTCCGCAGTCCATAGCTTTAACCATTACACCACGAGGACACCCTGCCTATAGTACAATTATTAGAATATACACAAATCTATAAATATAATAAATAAGATTTGGTATACATTTCATAAATGCTATGTGTTCCATTAATTTTTAGATTATTAATATTTGAAAACTACATGGCATACATATTTGAAAACAATATATATATATATATATATATATATATATATATATATATATATATATATATATATATATATATATATATATATATATATATATATATATATAGACCTTAGTCTATCGTAAAGTTGGACGGGTTTCGATCCCGGCTTCGAGCGTCCTGCGGGTCTAGCCACACTGAAGAGTTCTGATAGAACGAAACAGTCTGTCTGTGGATGACAATATATATATATATATATATATATATATATATATATATATATATATATATATATATATATATAGTCTAAAATATAATGAAATATTCTGAATTATAATGCAAAACCTTACGGTCATATTCGATTCCTTTTTCTTTTCCTAATATTATATGTCACACACACGTATATATATGCAATTATTTTCATAATATGCAAAAGTCATTCAATAAATTAAGTAAACATTTTTAAAAAGAAAGTATTCTTTCGAGATTTTTTCTTATAAATGAAAAGCCTGCATTAATTGAAAATGGTTTATAGTAAAAAATGTTTTAGTCTCGAAAAGTTATTTGTCTTGGAGTTAATCAAAATGGCACAAATCCCTTAGTTTTCCTGAAACTTACAGAGGTGTACCAGCATATTTTTGCTAGCTGAGAAGGGCAAACCATGTCAAATTTACGGAATTTATTTAATGTGTTGGGATATGCATGTTTAGGAGTTACAAATGGATAAACATGGGTTTGGTAGTTCAAGCAAGGTGTAAAAAAAAAATGAAAAAAAAGAAAAGAAAAGATCTATAACATTGAAAACGGTGTAAATATAAACAGTGTCCCCTACTATCAACTCCTTTGCCAGAATTCTCATTATCTATTGAATGATCCTTATTTCTCTCTCTCTCTCTCTCTCTCTCTCTCTCTCTCTCGCTATCACTTTTTTAAAATATATATATATATATATATATATATAGTCTAAAATCGTACAAATGCGCACATTTGGGATGAATTGTTCCAGGAAGACCATACAAGAATGATATCACTATTTCCTTCGGTGTTCAAAATATTAAAGGGAAATATAATTAAAAAAGCAATCAATATTCGGCTGAATACCACGTGAATAACACAAATACCCCTATATACAGTCGAGATTTAAAGTAGAAGGACAACGGACAACGGAGTTATTTTAGATCGATTACCTCAGGTCTGTAATGCGAGTTTCTGGTATGATTACCATCGACATTGATGATATAATGAGTGACTATTGAATACCAAGCATTTCTGCACTTTGTGATTTATTCTACTTTTGAAACAATTTTTTCTTTTCGTTGGTTCATTTTATATATATATTTCTTTAAGAAAAACCAAAGACCGGTTACTTTAGGATTATAAATTTATTTCCATCCTGTTATGTGTTTCTGATGTAAACCAAAAACACGAAGAAAAAATTACCAGACTCCTTCAAATCTTATGGATAAAATAAAGTAATTCCTTCAGGACAAGAAAATCATTTAAAAACTGAACATCTAAATTTTCTACCAGGAAAATTTCAATGTTCAGTTTTTGAATGATTTTCTTGTCCTGAAGGAATTACTCCCAACTGTGGTTTTACTGGACCGAGTAATACCTATATATATATATATATATATATATATATATATATATATATATATATATATATATACAAAGTTTTCGTTCCTCTGAGTTTTTTTCTTTGTATATATATATATATATATATATATATACAAAGAAAAAACTCAGGGGAGCGAAAACTGAAAGAGTTTTCGTTCCTCTGAGTTTTTTTTCTTTACATATATATATATATATATATATATATATATATATATATATTTCAATTTTCGTTCCTCTGGAGTTTTTTTTTCCTTTTTTGATGTATGAATATCATTTATCAATTTGAAATAATTATTCTTCATGATTACATCATCGCCCCATTCACAATGTAATAAACATTAAAGATTTTACTTTCAAGGCTAAATGATGTCAAATGAAAATATATCTTAAAATCATTTTGAAAATTACCCTATTCATGATAAATAACTGTTGGATACATCATGAAAATCAATTTGAAAATACCACAACTGCCAAAACATACTCAGTTTCTATACGGGCTAATCATCCCTTAAATTAGGCAAAGTAAAGTTGTTTTTATACCACAATCGCAATCATTCCAATTATTATATATTATTCTACATTAATAGAATACAGTTTCCCATTTGTATCTGTTATTCTGTGTCCTTCTAAATATTGCTCGAGCAGTTACTGAAAGAAGCTGAATTGCAATCAAAGATAATGATCTGTTGAGAGATTAAGTGTTGAAATACTAAATATTTTTCATGTATTAACCCAGAAATTAGGTTTTCGAGAACATTTAGCTCATTTTTTTACTATTATTCAATGCAAAGCTTTCGAAAATGGTAAATTTCCTTTCAAAACTGAAATCTGATAATTTGATTGTATAAACAAACACTCATTATTCATTATATCTCTCATTTCATATATATATATATATATATATATATATATATATATATATATATATATATATGTGTGTGTGTGTGTGTGTGTGTGTGTGTGTGTGTGTGTGTGTGTTGAAGGCACGTGGTTAATGTATTTTGTGAGTATGTCCTTTCAAGTGAACTGAGAATTGTACGTCTATTTTGTTTTTTTATCTGTATCTATTTTTAGCTGGTGGTGGGGGTCTTAATTGCTATTTTCAACACGGTTTTGTGTGGTCAAGTTTTATTTAAGCGATCTTTCAACTTAGCAGCAATTTATTAGTTTATTTGTTTATATATATGTGTTGTTGTCATTTTTTTTAAATGTGGCATTATTGACAATCATATAAGATACAAATGACGCATATTTTTCAGAATTTTTGTCTATTTTTCTTCTCTTTTTTTTTCAGTCATTGATTTTGTGTTTGTTTCTTTACCAATTCTTTTTTTGACGGGGAATTTTGTATCTCCGTTAATTCCTGACCGTCTGAGCGGTATTGTTATTCAACTAATATTCGATTATTCTGATCCCTAGATTTGATTCTGTGTCTATAGTTATTCAATCTAAAATAAAATGGCAATTCTGACTATCCACCATATTGCTTTTGGCTGCGTGTTCAGTCCGGTAATAAATTACATTTTTGCGTCTACAAATAGACTCATAGTAAAGTTAAAATCTTTTAGGTGGGAATAATTTGGTTGATTGGACGTGTTTTTAGCTAAGGAGGTTTTGATATCAAAATGTAGGCAAAATTTAGCGTTTTTTTTTTTTTGTAGGCTACTAAAGGAATAATTCATCATTAAGTATATTGTTCTTCCCATCATGTATCTGAAGTTATTTGGTCGAAGATTGGCTATGCAAGATTCTTGAAAAAATATCTTTTAAGTTATGGTATACTTTTAAAATGTCCCAGCAGTCCTTGATCCTTTGAGCTAGAGGTAGAGAGTTTTGTTGAATGTTCTTATAAGTGGATGCGTGTTATTCCTTTTTGGACTTTGTTTTAGAGATTCTTGCCAAGGAATAAAATTAAGTTGCTCGCCTGGTTTTCAATAAATTTCGGTGAATATCCACATACCGTGAACTGTTGTTTAAGTTCATCGCTTTTTCACCTTTAATTCTTTATTGCCTTTACAAATTCTATTTAGTCCAATTGCTTTTAATTAGAGAGCGATGATTAGGGCCAGCAGATTTGTAGTGTTGATAGATGTGTGTATTTGCGGGTTTTATTCAATATGTTATTCGTAGTTTTCGATTGTTGTCTGGATATTCCAGATTGTATAAAAATGCATGTCAATGTGTTGGCTTTTATTTGTCAACTTTGATAGAGTCATGCATTATATTTTGTTTGTTTAGGAATATGTTGGGTTTTGCTTCTCCACCGGTGTATATGATGGATAAGTCATCAATATATCTCTAGTAAAATAATATTCATTCAATTAATGGATATGCTACGCCAGCAGCACATTTTGCATCACTTTCCTTAGAACATATCATCTCCTTTTAAATAATTCCTTAAAGAAATCCTTGAAAACTTTCAAAAATATGTTTTTACTTTTTTCACGATGTTTCCTTTTTTTACGCGAGATAACTTAACATCAAACAATGTGTGAACAATTTTGAAATAAACAACAAACATTCAAATTTGTCTTATCCCTTTTATTCGTGTTTATATATATATATATAATATATATATATATATATATATGCGTGCGTGCGTGTCTCTGTGTGTGTGTGTGTGTGTAAGAGAGAGAGAGAGAGAGAGAGAGAGAGAGAGAGAGAGAGAGAGAGAGACTTAATTTGAAACAGTGCATACTCAGCTAAACCAAAATAAATTTGTGAAGGCAAACGGTTTTATACTTTGTGTCAATAAATGTATTCGTTATCCTCGCAAACTTCCTCTCTCTGTTCGTATGTAGGTCTCTCTCTCTCTCTCTCTCTCACACACACACACACACACACACATGTATATATACATATATATATATATATATATGCACACACACGCAAAAAAAAACTAAAAGGATATTTATTTGAATGTATTTTTGTAAATATAATGTTAGTTCTTATAGATTTAGTTTAATTACGATAAGATATATACCGACAATCAGTGATCGTATTTTGAATATCTTGTTCAAGGCGCACTTTCAATGTAAATAAACTAACTCCACATCTTAGAGTGAAACAAACATCTTGCTATTTGACACCCCACAAGACACAAACTATACGGCTACTTGCCTCCCATCACGAAAACTATACAAGTTAGACGAACCAGACACGCAGGACACTGCTGGAGAAGCAAGGACGAACTCATCAGTGATGTACTCCGATGGACCCCCGCATATGGCAAAGCAAAAGCAGGACGACCTGCTCGAACATACATACAGCAGTTATGTGTGGATACGGGATGTAGCCCTGAAGACCTGCCAAAAGCGATGAATGATAGGGAGAAGTTGCGAGATAAGGTCAGGGATATCTGTGCTGGTGGCACGACTTGATGACTATTTACCACCACCTCCCTTTCCTACGCAGGTGATACGTTTATAGTTGTGAAGGCCTATTTAAATTTTTGATGAACTGATAACAGAAGAAGGGTGCACAAATGTGCCACAGAGTTTCCAAAACACTCACCTCTTGATCTGTTGCACTAGACAGTCTGCCCTAATATATTACCTACTGCTAAGGGAGTGGGGAGAAACGATAGATTCATTACAAAATATCAACACGAATTTAATAGCACTCTCGTCAAAGATTTGAATTCTGCTCGACATGTCAATTTCTTTAAAGCGATGACAACTTTGCTGCCTTCCCGTAATTTCTGCCGTCTTTAATCTATCTATCTATCTATGTACATGTGTGTGATTGCGTGTATGTGTGCGTGAGATTCTCTTATATATATATATATATATATATATATATATATACAATAGAGATTTTTCAAAAATACTAAGCCTCACCTAGAAAGAAGAGATATTGCTGAACCTTTTTCCTGAGGCAACACACTGTAACTATGTATAAGAGTAGCAAAATCAATTCAGATATCAGTCTTAATTACAGTAAAAGTGAGGCCCAGGGAGTATTGATAGGTGTCTGGAAAATCAAACATCTGGGGTATAAAATTTAAACCACATCTGGATAGATAGATAGATAGATTTACATTTCCAAGTAAATTATTCTACATGTATGTGTTTAAGAAATATCTATCTATCTATATATATATATATATATATATATATATATATATTTGTGTGTGTGTGTGCGTGTGTGTGTGTGTGTGTGTGTGGTTTGATAGTTTGTTAGATAGAGTGAGGAAATAAAAATGACGGAATATCATACTGGGAAAAGTTCGGTCAATAGTTTTTCCACTTCCGCTTTAATTCAATACGTCCCATTACCTAAAACTCCATACCATATGTAAAAAATAATGTTTTTTAAATGCAGTAGTGTTTATTGGCCGTTATGTAGAAGAATGCACCGATACAAGCTAGTGGGTCGAACACGGATCTCTAGCAGATAAACTCAACTGTTGAAATGAATTATGCTCCCTGACTTTGTGTGACTTGTAGTAATGGAGATATAGGTCTGACGTGAGGAGTTCGTATGCAAATAGAGGTGAAATGTTACATTCCGAGTTAGTATTGTTAGTTAGTATTGTTACATTCCGAGTTAGTATTGTTAGTTAGTATTGTTAGTATCCCATACACATTTTTTAGGCATTGTATGTGAATGAAGAGAATTTACGTAGGGGCCAAAATTACCTCCCTCACGCAACATTACAAAATAGCGACGAGGAATACTTCCGAAAATTATAAAAAAATGGGAATATACTTAATTCAGTGAATATTAATTATATAGATGAATCATTATATATTGAAATTTTCAGATGAAATTTCTGCTATTAAATGGCAGCTTATGGAATTGCTGATTTGTCTGGCATATTAAAAAAAGCTCGAAATTTACTATGTAGTTTAGAAATATATTTGACCGATTGATTTTAAAATATCATTCTTCTTTATTTTAAATTCATTTTCATTATTTCTTTCTTTGTTCTTTCGGTTTTTTTCAATTACATTTTCTCCCACATGCAAAATTACCTTTTATTATATTTAATCTATTTCAACCGCCATCTTCTCTTCAAATTCATTGTATTGATCCCAGCAGGAATAAGAAAGATAAATTGGCGTTCTTTAGCCGTAGTCATAGTCACATTTCTACGAAGGAATTTCCATTTTCAATCCTTAAAGCACAAAACGCGTATAACATTGAAAAAGGAAGATTCAATTCAACGAATACAAATTGAATCTATCTGCTTGTCTCTTGCCTATCTACCAGTATTTTAGGTTTCTTATGCCACTCATTCTCGTCAACATCACCACCATGGGTGTTCGGGTTCAAGCCCTTTTTTTTACAATAGAGATATCTCCCCTGTTGCGTCTTTCTCTTCATTTTATGCCTTGTATTTCACTGCATTCTTATATTGCATCAATCAAATTAATATGTCTCACTATGATTCCTAGAAAATAATTTTGATTTGTAATTGGTATTTTAAAGTTATATATATATATATATATATATATATATATATATATATATATATATATGTGTGTGTGTGTGTGTGTGTATGTGTATGTGTGTGTCCGTGTGTATGTGTCTGTATGTCTGCGTCTGTGAATGATTGAGTGGGAGAGAAAGACAGAGAGAGAGAAAGAGAGAATGCTGTAGTACAGTCTATTTATTGTATAATTTTTTTTCAAAAGTGGGGTTCAATTTGCAGTCAGGAAAAAAAGCTGATTTTGAATTCACATTTTTGTACGCAAATACGCTTACTATAGGATGAAAATAATGATCATTCCCCCATCTTTGTGCCTACGTCTGCTCGGTATATATATATATATATATATATATATGTTTGTGTGTGTGTGTGTGTGTGTGTGTGTGTGTGTGTTGCATAATATTATCTTAAAACTGTTTGGCCTTAATTTCTCATTTGATAAGGATATTCATATTTTCTTATAAACGATACAAGTTGCGGATTCCCCCGGTATACTGACTAACGTGTTCGACTGCGATATTTTTGCTATAATAATTATTCACAAATAATTACTAATAAAACGTCAAAACGAATCTATTGCTACCGATATAATCATAATGAAATGAAACCAATAGCTACTGCTAATAAAATACAACAAATTATGCAATAAATCAATTGATAATAATAGGAAAATATATTAAGAGATAACTGGTCTAGTTCTTAAAAACCCTGCCAGATAAATTATCTTAACAGGTTATTATTAGAACGATATCAAGCGGAGAATAAACATAATTTTCCGTATTCAATTATATATATATATATATATATATATATATATATACAGACACAAACATATTTGGTTTAGTTTCTTTGTTTATTGGGATTTCACTCTTTGTGTATTATTTAATGCCAAAACCAACCTCACACAAGAGATATTATTTAACACTTAGATTGGGTGATAAGAGGGTTTCTACTTTCCCAAGTTTTTTTAATCCGGAAGTGAAGGTAATAGGGCAACAGGAGATCAGACTCGCTAATTTCGAGACCGAAGTCCAGCAATTTAAGCGTTACCTTCTGGATACTCATTTAGAATTGTCGATAAAATACAACTCCTTCATACGTAAAAACGTGTATATCTGTAAGATGAATTCAATGATGAATTCAAAGACAAAAGAGTTAAAACCTCCCAATAAAGTATAAGTCAAGATACATTTAATGCTAAACATACAAGCGTAGAAACACGAAAAAAGACTTGTGAACACATATTTTTCAATAGGCAAATGACACAAGTAAAATAAACTTATATTGACGTATGTTGCAGCCATTTGAGAGTTACAAAATTTACATTATATAATATTTTGTTTGGCCAAAATGTCACGTATGTTTTTAAAATGTTTTTTTTTTATTCGTAATCTATTTTATTTATTTTTAGAGATAATTAATAAAGATATGAGTGATCTATCACGGTGAAATACAGGACGAAACAAAGAACAAATATTTTATCTTTTAGTTTGAAAACAATTGTTACACATTGCGGGCACAAAGAGCATTAGACCGCAATTTTAATGTCTGAATTACCAAATATATGATGTGTGATTCAATGTTTTCAAAAGTACGGATGTCTATCCAACTTGCAACTCTCAGGAAGACAACAATCTTTGAAAAGTAAGGAAACAATTGATTATGTAGATGAAAGTATTGCAGACGAAAAAGAAACGCTAACTTCATGGATTTGGTAATTGATTGATTGACTGATTGATTGTTTTATCGGCACGTCAATCCGTTGACGCTTATTTTATGCGTAAAGGTTGTGGAATTGAGTTCATTGTAAGTTTTGGTTTCACATTTAGATTTTTTAATTTTTTTTTTTTTTTGTCCTTTCGGATATTAATGATCTTCAAACCGATATATTTGACTCACAGATTAAACTCTATGCGCTTCTGCCAGTAATTATCACAGTGGACAATTAAGTAATGGAAACGAAAAATAGAACATCCACTTATAGATAGGTGACTGTTTCCAGTCAATCATTGCAGCAGGTTTAGGGCGAATTATATCTCCTCCTTTGTTGGATCAAGCTGGTGCTAGAATAAAAGCTATAGATTTTCAAGAACGACAAGTTTTTGCTATCCTTTCCCAACAATTAGCAAACTCTGAAAATGAACGCCCTTCTACAGACTAATTAACCCGGATAAAGCCCATTTTCACATACATGATTTCATCAAGGTTGTATACCGTTCTTTTTTTTAATGGCATATCAACCCTTCATGGTCAAATATTTTTGATAGAAAATTTTTAAGTTAATATTTAGGAGGTAACTTTTTAAAACGATCTTGAGCTCATTTATTTGCAAACAGATATTTTCAAGTATTTAATTGTTAATCGTAATTATAAACTTTTCTAGAAAAGAAAGATCATTAATATACTATAAAGTTTCTCTGTAGATTCCGATTGCTCTCAGATATATTTTAAATCATCTTGATTGATATTTGTAAATATGGTGTCAGTTTTGATATCCACACATTCTCGACTATTGGATCCACTAAGAGATTTGATGATTTCATCAAAAGACAGATCTTATAGGATTTGTGGTTATGAAAATCCAGTTGTTCACAAACATCAATCCTATCCCTAAAAGGAATATTCTGGTTCGGTATCACATTAGAACAATTTTTCAGGTTGTGAAGGTAATGCATCGAGGGTAACAGGAGAATTATACCAAGAGATGAATGAATATTTTCATCTCGTTTCATACAAAACCTAAAATTATACCAAATTTTGTTTATCTCACTTGTATTATTTATATCATTTTTAACTTAATATCAAATGATTGACGACACTTCAGAATTCAGGTTTTAACTATAGTCCATAATTATTTTAGTAGAAATGAAAGATTCTAATCAGAATTTAGAAAGAATATGTTATACTGACAATTATAGAGTATAAAATTAGCGTTAAGTGCAAACATAATCATCATTCTATTGTACATTCTGTTGGGAATTTCTTAATTAAAGGGATAAGAGAAATTTAAAAGAAATTATCTTATGAAAAATTATCGCTTTGCCGGAGTTACCGTTACTTACACGTATAATGAGATGTTTAATCATATATAAATAGCTTATTAGTGAACCAATAATTGTAAGACCAGATAGGTTACTGAATCATGTGACATCAGGAAATTCATTTGTATTACATATATATTCTAGTAGTATATCTATTTTGTTAACTGATTTGACTCCTTACTCTTTGGCAGGGTTTATCAAATTGTTAGGGGATAAAATTTTAGAAGGAGGAATAAAAAAATAGAGATATACTGGTGGTGAATGTATTAGTTTGTATTTATAAACCCCTTTATAATAAGAGACCAAAATCGCTGGACCAAGCTGAGTTATTGCTAGGGACTGAAAATTTTACAAGAAATTTCCTAGTTCTAATATGGTGGATTCTGAGTTAAACCATATACATAATTTACTCACCAAAAAAAGATGCAACTTGGACGTGGTGAATTGTGTTTCAAACTCTTAAACACGAAACATAATTTTTGAGATATCCTCGGGGGCAAACAAACTCATTTTTCTCATTTAAGAATACTCGTGGTGTAGTGCCTAACCTGCTGAACTGCAACATCATTGCGAGTTTTAATTCCAGTCATGGTGTTACATTCACTTACGTACGATTATCTTTGCAAATGGTATGAACCCAATTCGGCCCATAGTAATGGGTTAAATATTAACATTTTTATTCTTCTATAAGGATAGCTTGGCATTGAATAACCTACCAAGGTAGGTATGTCATACACCACCAAAGCTCCTTCCCATTGAAATAACTCAAGAATTAAAGATGTGTTTAAATAAATAGTTTAATGATTATTTTCTCATGTATATTATATTAATCATCGGTAAATTAATCATGCTCAATTTGATATAAAATTCATTCATTTAGTGGGAGGTGAAATTTATTTACAAGGTGGCATCAAGTAAAAACGTTTGAGAAGGGCTACTCGAAGGGAAAACGATTAAACGAAATGAACAATCAAATGATACAAAAAAGACATGTTAAAGAAGTCTGTAGGTTGATTAATTATTTTTATTCTATTTTGAGAGTTAAAGATGAGTAATATACAATAAAGTAATGACTAGAAGTCTGGACTTCTGAATAGACTTCTATATTCTGTTTAGATTAGTCAGTGTCAATTTGTTATACATTTGGATCAACGTTCTTGAAATTGTTTGATCTATTTTTTTTTTCACAAAACAGGATTCTGCAAGTGAGAGTACCCTCACTATTTGCCAAGTCAAGCTGTGCGCGACGATTTTCTTGTTTTTGTCAATTTAAAATTATCTCAAGATTAATATTTGAAGGCATAAATATTATTAACAAAACTATGACTACACAGTTTCACACTATATAAAAAGAGGAGTTTCAGAATTCTTTCAATCAGAGGAAAACTGTTTGGAATACGTATGTTAAATGCAGCGGTATTTTAAATAGAATTACCGTTTTATTTATCCTTACCTTATGTTTGGTAAATACAGTTTCAGTTTCAGCATTGCAATACACTTTGTATTGTAATAAACTGTTTTTATTTTGGGACTAGGTGATTGACTGTTTTCTTGATTTATAAATCCCAATGGCGTATTTAACCCATCTTGGTTATTTTATATCGATAGGTTAGGAAATTACGGAGGTTGTACGTTTAGATTTTCATGTTCTTAGCTTCTTATTCTATTAATTTTCTCACTTTTCTTGCGCATGCATATCAAACATTTTATCCAATTCAAATAATTTGCAGACATTATTTAAAAGGTAGATGAAAAAAGGTACAACCACACTCGGTCAGAGTGGACCAGACAATAATAGCAATGAAGAGGTACTTGAAAAACTTTATATCTGCAGAACAGGAGCCTAGCCAGCAGATGCAGTTTATTGTCACACTTTGATGACCTTCCTTTGGGAGTCCTACTAATATACAAGAGATACAGTTAGGGTATTTTAACACTATAGACAGGGCATGCAACTAATTACGTGTTATGTTAGGGATGAGAATTACTTACACTTTATTTTTAGTGAATTTTATTAATGGATGTGTAATGACGATCCATGTGACTAGGATGAAAGCAAATATAATTAAAAATCAAAGAAAAAACAGTAAATGATTTATAATAATTATTATGCTAATATTATGGAGGCGAACATGAGGGCAATACCTGAAGTAGATTTTTTAAATTGGGTATGACAAAAACCAAAGAAAAAACGAACATTATATCTGCTGAAAAGTTCCATAAAAAGACAAACGGTATAATGATTATAATTAATGTGGAAACTTCAGAAAACAACTTTTAAAGGTAAATTCTGAGTTTCTTAGAGCTTTTTCAAGTGGAAGTTTTAAGGTGAAATCATTATATTTTGAACATGAAAGTATGTCACCGACAAAGTGAGCAATGAAACTTGTTAAATTCGAGAGCAAAATTTGCCAGAGGTGCGTTGAGGGAAGATCAAAAAAGTTATTATCGATTAGAAAGACATGTCAGCTTTAAATAAATGGTTGTTTGGTTCTAGTAGATCTATCTATCTATCTATCTATCTAATTCATTTTTTAAGTATAAGGACTAGTCCTGAAAGTCAGCATTTGATATTAGTGGTAGTAAAATTTTCTACAGACGAATACCATCGTGGTTGATTCCTCGTATAAGAAAGAAGAAAATGAATGATATTTTGAATTGAAAAGGAAAAGTCATTAAATAAAAAATTGACTTCAAAGCAATTTTTAATGCATGGGTCCGCATCTATAAATGGACCATGGCAAGAGTACGAGTCACAATCAAATCACCAAATCACCAACTGTAAATCTTTTCACTTAATTATGTTACTATATTTTTACTGCATCATATATATATATTAAATTTTTTTATGATGATGTTTTGTTCTTGAATCAATATTGTCCCTCTCAGTCTAAAAAGCCTGGTAACCCATATTCAAATGGGAGCGTTAGCAATGCATTAGTAAGATAATGTCCCTGCTAAATGAGCAAGTGGTTATTATCTTCACTTCCATCGTTTTTCACAAGGATTAATGCCAGTAGATTGTTGGGATAACAATCACGTTTAAGGAATTTGGCAATTACCGGTCAGAGTCTTTCTTTAACAGAGAAAAGGAAACCTTAGTAAGAATACATACATTTTGATTTATCTATATAATTTCCTTGAAAATGACAACTTTGGCATGGTGAAATCATATTTACGATACATTTAGTTAACCCATGTTCTCGGCCTAAGAAAAAACGCCTTTTTTATCTCAAGAGTGTATCACCAACTTAAACAATATATCAAGGGCAAATAATTAAGTTGTTTGCATACAGTAGTGAGAAATATGTGATTCGTATTCACAAATGAAGCCACAATTCAAATGTTATCTTGAAAATGTTCTCTTATCGACTCTTGTACACACAACTCCTATTCCTCATCTTATTTCGGACGATTCCAGAAAATTGGCAAGTGCCGGATATCATACAGAAGAAATTTTTTAATTATTTTGAAATCGATATTCTTGAATGTTATAGAACCCAATATACACTAGATTTAGAAGAAAAAAAATCTGTCAGTCCATAAAGTTATGATTATTTTCTCTAAAAAGTTCCTGTATTATTTGCTTGGTAATATGTTACTCATTTGATTAATAAAGTGAATAGTGCGAAAGGATGTAGGAATTAGTGCACTATTTAGTGTTGCACCTTTTTCAATGAAATCAATTATTATAGTTACTTTCATGTCCTAGAAAACTGTCAGCAAAACATTATTTACTGAGCACCACACCCTCGAGAATCAATGTATTTCTAGTCGATGGAATGCATTTTTGGCTCAGATTCGTCATGGAAAATTCTTGTTTAACTCAGTTGAAAATTTTTTTTAATAAAACATTGTTCCTCATGCTCAGCAAATATTCTTCGGTAAAGTTTACATGGTTTGCACGTCTTAGTCACCTGAAATGTAAAGACAGACGTCTGTCAAACCCGGAGCTTTCTGGTTGATTTCCGCCATTTTAAAAATCCTCAATTAGTTTTTTGTGATCGAAGGGATTTGGTCTATAAACAAATTCCAAACAATGCAGAATTTATACTCAGGACAACATTCCGAAAAAAGTGATTTTTTCAAAATTTCCCTAATTTGTTGAATGACTCTCGTGTCTAGTATTAGAGATATATGGTGCAACTGTAAAACAAATTTTTATAAAGTTATATTGCTGATATAATCTGATTTTAAAAATGTTTTCGAAATGCTGTTTACATTGTATAAATCAGTATTATAAGATTATATTAATTTTAATGAAATTTAACATAAGTGTAAACACCAATACTTTTTTTAAAAATTGTAAAAAAAATTACTATTTAACACAGTGATTAATTTAGTGATAGTTTTGCTATTTTTTCTTTCGAATGAACTCATTAATGAACTGCATATTTTATTGACAACTTTAGGGTAATTAAATTTGATAAATCTATCAAAATCTTTAAAATTAAGAGAAGCCTCATTTAACCGAGACTACTGAATTCGGATTGTTCTGAAATATAAAATTTATTTGATATTCTCTTGAACACAGAGAAAAGATGAAGATTGAAGTTATTTTTTTCTCTTTTTCATTACAGCGAGATATTGTGTCGTACAATTTCCTGAATATAAACGGGGTTTCCTTGCGGTGTAATGGTTAAAGCGAAAGGCTGCAGAATCCTAGTAAGCGAGTTTGAACTGCAGTCGCGTTATTACGTTTAGTTTCGGACAAAGACCCTTAGGAAAGGTAAAAACACCTCTTATCCTCCCAGCTAAGGGTTAAATAGTACTCCCACTGTTATTCTTGAAGGATAGCGTTGGCATTAAATTCAGAGACAACGGTTCTGCAATTAAATAAAATAAACCTAAATATAAAAGTTTTGCCAGGTTTAAATGTTACCATTTGAAATTCAGTTGAGTTTCTTGTTTTTGTAAAATCTGGGAATCGAAAACAGAATATAAATTATAAGCCTCATCGCAGGCCATAGCATTGCAGACGCTTTGGGCAATTTCAACGCCAGTGCAATTTAAGATATATTATTTATCCTATTTATGTGTTCATGTTTTACTGTAAGAAACTTAAATGTATAAAACTAAAACGTGAATTACTGTAATCACGTAAAAGAGAGTAGCTATGACACAGCATAATTTACTAACCCTTTAAGAACTTCAGCCACATATGTCGTCACTATTGATAGTGTTTGTAAGCAGTATAAAAACTTTATCGGCTATACTATGCCAAGTGTAGCATAGAAGATCTACATCATACCTATATATATATATGTGTGTGTGTGTGTGTGTGTGTGTGTTTGTGTATATCATCATCATCATCATCAAGTCGTGCCGCCAGCACGGATATCCTTGACCATCTCTCGCCACTTCTCCCTATCATTCATCGCCTCCGGCAGGTCTTCTGGGTTACATCCTGTGTCCTCACATAGCTGCTGTATGTAAGTTCAGGCTGGTCGTCCTGCTTTTGCTTGGCCATATGTGGGGGTCCATAGGAGTACGTCACTTACGAGCTCGTCCTTGCTTCTCCAGCAGTGTCCGGTGTATCTGGCTCGTCTAACCTGTATAGTTTTCGTGATGGGAGGCTAGTGGCCGTACAGTTGGCGTCTCGTGAGGTGTTGTCGCCAGGACTTGTTCAGTATTGCTCTCAACATTCTTGTGTAGTTGCCGTCAAGTTTCTTCTCCAGCCGTTTAGTTTGCGTCCATGTAGTGCATCCATATAGCAGTATCGATACAGCCGCTGCCTGGAAGAAACTGCGCTTCATTTCATCGGTCAGGTCTGTGCATGTTGAATACTTGCATTCTTGATACGGTGAGATACAGAGAATAGTTCTCTAAAAAAAACATGCATTTTGCAATATTTATAATGAGTTAAGACAATAATGCATATTTGTTACAATAAAAACTAAATTTACTTCATAGGCACAGATTAAATTCTTTGATATTTTTTTCATGTACGTACTTATCTTTGTTAAAATTTAAATTTTATCGATTTTTAATAAACCTTTGAAAGCTGTATATGAGAACATCCTTCCATCTAAACATGCAAAGATCGCCTGCAAAATATGTGGGAAGTTGTGGAAGTAATCAAAAGGTTTGATATGAATGACTATTATGACGTTTCACATATTACAGCTCAGAATACCGTGTTCAAGAGACATATATTTGGACGAATATGGCGGAGAGTGAATTGTTTAGCTGAATCATTTCCTTGCAATGCAGAAATATTAATTGAAGATATAGTCATTTTCTGATATGAAAGAGCAATCATCGAGCCTTACATTCTAATGAATCATATGATAGAATAATATGGTGGAGACTGTTCTCGCTGTGGCTTCTGATCAATTGAAAGTCAACTTTATGACTGATATAAGGGAGGTTTGAGAATGCTGTTTATTTTAAGAAACCGTTTCTAAGATCTGCTGGAGATAAGGGGAATTACAGATCCTTATTCTTCCGAATCTAAAACAGCAATTATTGTTGCTCTATCTTGAATATATCCGTGCTTTCTGTGGCAGTTACGAATGAATGAGAGAATTAATTTTCTATAATCGTATTTACTCGTTGTTTCAGTGGACAAATTGAAGGTGTGTTACATACATGGTTTCATAACGTGTATTTATTCCTTAGCGTTTTTCTTAGGCTTTCCTCGTACCCCTGACGTTTATTTCTGAAGATCCAACTGACTCAATGCCTTGGTAACGTAACAGTATATACGAGTGTAAGTAGATAAAAATCAAGATAGTTTTTTTTCTCGTGGGCTGTTATTTCTGTAATGTATAATTTGCAAGGCTGTTTATGCTAAAAGGAGTTTTCACACTATACTTTGATTTTTGTTTATTTTTTGCTTGGATTGTTTGTTTGGTTATGTGTGTCTATCGTGAGTGTGATATTTCTGTGTGAATATTTCTTCTTTTCTGGTAAATTCTGTACGTATTAACCTTGTGAGAGAAACTGTTCTTCGATAATTTTAACTTTTCGCTTCCGTCTCTCATCTTGCAGGCCTCACACAATATCATTTTATCTCTGTTTTCTGTTCTCTCTTTTTTTTCTTCTTTAACTCCATACTTCCGTGGTGCTTACTAAACAAAAGCAGAAAGAATATCTAAAGTGTGATAGAAAATAAGCGCGAGAATCGCATAAAAAAACAGATATTGACGAGGAACTACGAACATGGAACGGTTTATCTTTCCTAACAACATTGAAAACCGGTTGAATCAAAAGATAAAAAAAATGTTTCTAGAATTAGGTTTTAGGGAAACAATTAAGTAAACAGCTTATATAAAGATATACTAAAGTAACGTGACAAGGCAAAATTATATTAATTACAGCCACCAAAACTTGTATCAATGAAAATAACAGAAAGTCAAATTGTAAAACAGGAACTTTTAAATCAAGAAAATGAAAACGAAAATATTAGCTAATACATTGACACATCTGATAACAAACTAAGAAAATCGCATAAAAGATAGTCCAGATGTGGTTACGGCAGTAAGATAAAATTAGAGAGACAAAATCACAATTAATGACTTGTCGATGGGACCCAGACTACGCTGACTGTATCCCTTGAGGGCTGGAAAAAGCCCATAACCGAAAAATGTTTTTAAGAAATGTTATTTTGACTATGAAACTAAATTGCATCTGAATAATTCTTTGAAACGGCATTCTACAAAACATCAACTTTACGGCCATTTAATCCCATCCCACAAATCATTCTTGTAAGACGAGCACGACACGATGGGATCTGCTGAAGAAGTTAAATAAAAAGTCGAAAGCGATGTTCTCAAATGGAGTCCCATCCAAGGACCGCCATGTCTAAGGGTGGGAGTCCACAAGAAAAAAAAAACAAAAAACAAAAAGACAAACACACTTCCATTCATTAGCTATATTGAGACATCCAATCTAGTTTAGAGACTTGAAAATGTCCGATAAAGAAAGCTGGTAAAAGAGAAAGACAATCAAAGGAATCTAAACTGTCAGCACGCTTTAATAATAATTGAAATAATAATAATAATAATAATAATAATAATAATAATATATATATATATATATATACACAAACACAATCACAGACACACACAAACATATATATATATATAGTCATCAATAGCTAGACAGTTTAGTTGTACCACAACTATCCAGGGTGGCTAGATACGCGAGACGATCGAAGCTGGGATCAAAACCCGCCTTACTTTACGTCAGACCGATTACATACCATTAAGACAAGTCCGCGTGATCTTGGGAAGTAAAAAAAGTTGTATTAAATCTGCTTTGTTTACGTTTTGCGCTCTCCGATACCGATGTACTCAATTGGTTAGAAGAACTTTGCATCACACGAAGAGCAACAGTTAATTCCTTCTCCGAATTGCTCAACCTCTGGTGTATAAGCTATATATAACGTATATCAAAAAATAATGATTAATATTTCCTTAGGAGTTTTCAAGGAAAACAATATTGATGTGCCATTTTATGTGCAGAAGTTTGTCAACTGACTTTTGCACACATCATTTTTTGTTATCATTAAGGGTTTTCGGACTATTGTCTTCATCTTTACGGCTATTTCTACTGCGTTTCGGCCGATATCTCCTCCGGACTTCTTCTGATGTTTGTCGAACTCAGAAACATACGTGGAACTTAGAACTACGTCCTTTATTCAATCCACGGGGGTCGCTTGTTCTAATTCCGTTAGCCATAACTGGGTACAAGTGTTAATTATTCCTGTTTTGTTACTCACCAGTAGTCAGAATTGAACCTGCAACCACCAGATGATTGTCTCCTCAGAGAACCCATGCCTATAACCTTTATGCTATGTGTCCTGTTGGATAGATCGGAGTGAACTTTTAAGAGCACTGTTTTTTTCTTTATATATAGGTCAGTGTGTTTCCACTGGATATATAGTGTTTTCGATCAAAAATCGTTATCAGAAAGCCATTTTTAATTTTTTTTGACCGGGCTATTGGCATAATGGTTAGAGTGTTCACCAATGGTCCGGGAGACCGGGGTTCAATCCCAGGTCGAGTCATACCAAAGACTCAAAAATTGTACTTGATGCCGCCTTGCTTAGCACTCAGCACTATAAGGTAATGATCAAGGGTAAGTGGGGGATATCCATGGAAAGGAGTAGAACCCACCCATACATCTCGGTGTAGTAGCTATTGAAAGCTGAGACATCGGTTCGCCCTCGACTACGGTCGCCAACAACAACACTTTTCTTAAAACTTTCTTTGCATAAATCACATACTGTTTTGTAAATATTTCATGGTTTGCATTTCTAAACCACATAACATTCAATGACAAAGATCTGCTCAAGTCTGAAGTTCACTGTTTCATTTGCCACAATTTTGAATATGCCCAAAATAAATATTTTGTGATATCAAGATAACTGTAACAGTGACGCAATTTCAAGCAATATAAGGTTAGCGATTATGGAAAACAAGTATGGAAAAGAATTACGATTTAAAAAATCTCCCTTTTTATTGTTGAACCTCAAATATATACACATTTATATTGCTTATTTCTGTGTATTTTGTTGGAATTCTTTGCAGTTTCCATAAGAGAGGGCATTGTAGTCGGAAGCTGACCACTCTTAAACATCTACCTCTTTTATCTATTGGAATCATATGAAATTCTAAAGCCTATCTCGTTCCGAACGGTGATTATGGCATCGGGGTGAAATTGTTTAACGAGCTTATGTTCAGACGACCATTACCCCTTGATGCCGGCAACATCCCTCTACGTCGTCTAAAACGAGTAGGGTCAGGTTTATTTATACATCAAACAATCAACCGTATCCCAGAGGGCCTCTCCTTTAGAAAAAAGATGTAGTGTTAAACCTGCCTTTAACGGTAATGTAAGGTAGGTATCATTCCTATCTCTACTTCTTGGCTGGAAGAAGACCGATTTTTCTGTGCTTCTGCTTTCCTCTGAATTGCGGTCTCCATAGAAACAATATTATATAACCAACTTCCCCGCACCAAAAGTTTAAATCAGGATAGGTAATCGAATATTCAGGAAATGACAGCTACTTGTTTGTTCATTCAAATTAGTTTCTGCACAATATGCTTTTCAGAATCCCTTTCATCCTAAACCCGTGTGTTTGTGAAAATTTATGAGACAGACTTATTGATCTCTATCGTTTCCTTTATTACAAGTTGTTAGCCAACACATTCAATATTGACTATTCACCAATCAAGATTTGGCAGCTACGAGATCAAATGGCTTTTGGCCCACCCAGCTCTTGGTAAATTCAGATGTTATTTTTTAAAGAATTTTTTTTTCTTAAGAATACATGCATCTAAATATATCTTAGCCTCGTGTGTCATACACACCCTTGTGAAAGTCGTGTAAACCAGTTATAAATTACTACAGTAAACCAAATCAAGACACTTCTGGTGATAAGCCCGCGGGCAACATATACACCGCGTTTGGCGCAACGGATATCGTTGAAGGAAATGAAATCGGTGACCCAGGGCAAAGCTTTTTACTTTTCACTTCATGCTAATGCCTTGGGAAAGGAATGCATTTGTTTCTTCTCTTGACTATTGACAAATTGTATGGCATGTTGTTTTCTTTAGCCTTAGGCAATATGTCCATAAGGAAAACTTTCCATTCATACCCCTCCGCCAAAGGCAACAAGCGACACAAGGCCAATTTACAAGGCAAAATTCTGCTAGTTTGAAATCCAGTGCTAAAGAACTCAGTATGTCCGATTATATACCAATTGGTCGGGGGAGAATTTTTGGATTCAAAGGCTTTTCCGACGGCTTTAGTGCAAAGTGAATCATAAACGAATTCGTCCAGGATTTGAACTCAGGTGGCCGATTACATTTCCTATGAGGATAACCGTAATGCTATGCTGACCTCCGGGTCCAATCTATCCATCATGGACCAGATGCGAAAAAAAAGCAATCCCTTAACCGGAGTAAAGTTAGTTTGTACATAACAATTTCCATTTTTCAGAGAAAACTTCTTAATGATAAACTTCCTCAAGCCTCTTGCCCGAAACGATTTGGTAGGTTAAATAAAAAAAAGAGTATGCTGGGTAGTCACATTTTTTTACTGGATTGTCAGTGCGTTCCATTCTCACTGGGTGCTTTGCTCTTCTGATCTTGTGCTAAACTCAGATACACGAGGGTCATTCAATAAATAATGGCAAACTCAGACTTAGATATCTTGGGTTTAATAGTGGTTTGTCATCAAATTTTTGGCGGCAGAGAAGTATAAGCCTTTAGAAATGTACAGTTGAATGTGTGACGTATCCACGAATGCATATTTTAGTGAACAGAAAAATAAACGTTTACAACAGGGCAAAAAATGAGTTACCGTCAACGATATTGAATCAGAATGATGATTCCTTGGGTAGAAAGAAAAAAGTCCAGGGCACAACAGGCAGTAGAAATGATCACACAGATAACCTTCTTGAACATGAAGGGTCTATCCCTACTGATTTCTTTGAATAAGGTGAAACTGTAAACAGTGCTTCTTATTGCCACCTCCTTCGGGAAGATTCTCCTTTTTTATTGATTTACTTTCGTATATATATATATATATATATATATATATATATATATATATATATATATATTGTTACATTGGACTTTGGTTAATATATGGACGAAGTTTAGATCCTAGACTTAATCATAAAGTGTAGTTCTAGACAATTATTATCAGTAAGCAATAGAGATGTCATTGCGATATCAATTATTAATGAAAAAGTAGATATTTCCCGACTGCTTTGCTCCATAGCGCAGTTACTTCAAATTGAATGAGACGAGGTTTGCTGGGATTGTACTTTGATTCATATTTCTCTTGGACATTCAACAAGCTAGATGTAGAGAAGAGAAAAAAACACTATTATCAAACCACAACAAATTCAGGAGTTTTCTGACTGGTTTCTTTCACGAAGAATTCTAAAATAAAAAGCCAAGGCGTTGAGAATTATACAGGAATTTATCAAGGTCGTGGTAACTAGAAATCGTAAAAATATACGAAAACATCCCTCATTTTTACGTAACTATATTTTTTATAGAATCGTTTGTATAGAGAAAATTAGTTTAATTAATTCTTGAAGTTCCATGTTTTCAGTGAGATGAACATTATAAAATGAAAAATGTTTTTAAAAATATTGTTTACTGGTGTGTAAGTATCGATATACATCAACTGATTAAATTCAAGCATTTTGCTGAAATATACGATTTTAAAGATGTTAGTCATACTGGACTATCTTAATGTCGTTACATGTAAATAGCTTGATACCATGGGTATCTTAAGGCAGAATACAATTGCAATTTGCGAAGTCATACAAGAGACCTTTAGTTTTGGAATATCTTATTGATCTAGTGTTTACGTGTGTGTGTGGTTGTCTGTGTTTAACCTACCCTTCTGCAACTTGTAGGAAATGACAAAAAAGTCATATTTTGTGGAGTAAAACTTGTTGAAATTCAAATTTTTTCCTAGACTGCTGCTTAACCAAAGCTTAAGAATCCAGTCTACCTTGCCATTTACTTTATAACCAATGGGTAGTTGTGTAATATAATGGCCGAGGGATTTCGTTTTATGCCTTTGGGTTTAGTTTGGCTGAGAACCTTTCGGCTCAGTGCATGGGTTACTTATGTGCAACATTAACGCAGGTGTTCACGTTTGTGGGTGGAGCGGACGTTTCACTCAGAGATGTCATAATAGCCAAGATGAGAAACGGGGCTAGAGAGTCCGGGTGAGATCACGCACTGGAAGCGCGCGGAGAATTTTGAAAAAGTCAGTTAGTTGAGTTCTGTCTCGGTAGAAGACGGTTGGCTTTCGCTTGCTCGCCGAAGCCAGGCCAGTGGCCTTTGTAGTGGGTGCCACACGTGTTGGTGGGGTGTAGATGGAAAAGTCATCATAGAAAGATTGTGCATCTCTCTTCCTTATGTGGAAACCTTTAACTCAAAGATAATAAAAGGTTTCGTACCTGAACTAAAGTCGTTACGTGTTTTTCGTGTTTCGGGATTCCTATGTTCTATGTATATATGTTATGAACATTCTATGTACGTTTTTCATATCCGTATCATGGGTATGGTACAGTTGCGGTCTGGTTTCTCGTCAAATTTTATACAATTATGATTTTATACAATTCTTAATATAACGATTCTAACTATGAAATTGTAAATAGATTGGTTTCTTTGTTGTAATGGCATATCAACGTTTGTAGGTTATTTAATGCCAATGCCTTTCGCCTAGAAGAACAATAGTAGGACTATTTAACCCATGGTTGAGAGGATAAGGGGACTCATACTTTTCCCAAGGGTATTTGTCCGAAAGTGGGCGTAATAGAGACACGAGAGTTCGAACTTTCTTATTGCAATTCCGCAGTCCATCGTTTTAACCATTACACCACGAGGATACCCCCTGTTAGTAGAATTCTTCAATTTCTGAAAAACAGGAGCATATCTATAATCATTGAGTGCTGTTACGAGTTTAAAGGTTGTACAGTTGGTTGGTTGGTTTGTTGGGTTTTATGGCATATCAACCTTTGTAGGTTTTTTAACGCCAAATACATTTTATATAAATAATCTGTTCTATTTCAAACAATTCAGGTTAGCATACGTATACAGTTTAATTGTCCAAAACATTTCTGCTTTAAACTATTCAAGCAATTAAATGTAACAATTCAGTTAAGTGTAAATACAGTTTCAATGTCGAAAAACAGTTCTTTTACAAATAATTCAGTTAAGCATAAGCACGCAGTTTAAATGTAATTGTCAAAAACAAATCTATTTCAAGCTATTCAGTTCACTCAAACAATTCGGTCTAACATAAGTATGCTGTGAGTTCTATTTAACCCCTAGATAGGAACCTTCTCAGGTGCTACCAATCCGGTCCAGAGTGGACCTGGGAGCGATGGCAATGAAGGGGTACTCCGCATTCCCCAAAGCTCCAGCATTGTAGGAACCTCACCATCAGTTTGTTTAGTGTCATATCCAGGACACTCGTTGGCGGGGGGTCTTACTCCTCTGCAGGGAAGCAGACTGGGCAATTAAAGGTTGTATTTTATCCATTTGAACTTATTTCAGTAAAATCGGAGAATAATTCGTGAACAATTTATAATCATCCATTTTTTTCCTGCTGCACAACAACAATGACACATAGTAACGTGATGTTTGTCATTGCATTAGTATTAAAGAGATCCAACCAAGAGAATGAAAATCTTCTAATCAAATTTTAAATAGTTAATTAACAGTTCAACAGTTTCTCATCTAAATAATTGTTCAATGGAAATACATGCTAATTAGAAAGTAATCCCTTATATTTATGTACTTTCTATGTCAAGTCATACCAAAGACTCAAAAAATGGTACTTGATGCCTACTTGGCTAACACTCAGTTTTATAAGGTACTGATCAAGGGTAAAGTGGAGCAATCCTGGAAACGGAGTAGCGTCTTCCCATACTCATCGGTGTAGTTACTATTGAAAAATTGAGCCTTCGTGTTACACTTGATAACGGTCGTCAACTTATATGTATACATATATATATATATATATCCGATGAAAACCTAAATCAAGCTTAATCATTGATGGCAGCTTTTAAACAGATAATTAAAAAAAAAAACAAAAGTACTTGTATCTGATGAACCTCTAGGAAAAGTAATTATTCAATATTTTCCTTATTGGTCAAACTGATTCAGAAAGTTTAAAGGGAATTATGATTGATCTGGAGGCCATTTTTGTTGTGGCGTGTCTATATTACCTTTTTTACAAGTATTTTTTTTTCTATGAAGGAAATTATTTTAATTGTCTATTTATTGCCTTCATCCGACCCTTGTGACTCCATGTCTGAGCAACTGCGGTTTGAGTCTCTGACTTATAATCTAATTTAGAAAACGAAGTGTTTCGATTCAGACGAAATTTTATCGAAATTGGCTAAGAGTAAATATTAAATCTCTGATCTAAAAAGCGGTAAAAACATATCGGTAGACTGATAGATGTATGAAATGAGCCATGAACCATACACAAGGTTATAATAAGTTCTGATCTATTTGAGGTTGCTATTTTACTCTTTACGAGCTTTTTGCTCACTAATTTTCACTGATGGTTTTTTTCCTGAAGTCTGAATGACAGGAAGTCTCCTCAAATCTCCTGGGCTCTCATTAGTTAACCAATTTCAGTAGTGATTTAGTCGGTGAGGTCTCAATTCTTCTTCTGCTCTCCAACTGAGCCAGCCTATTTCCTAGAGATTATTGTCATTCTTTTTTCGAGTTTTTCACACCAGCGATAGCTGATAGTCTTTCACAAATCACCAGGACTCTTCTCAGTTTTCTGTCTGATCTTAAAAATGTAGAAGTCTTTTATTATTTTCCTTCGTCCTCTGATTTCTTCATTCCCCTGTCTCTTTACCGTACCTTTGAGGATTGTTCCAAGTGCACTAATTACAAATAATATTAGTGTCACCTTCAACATCCTTAGCTATGTTAATTTTCACTATTCGGGCAATTCTCTTTTTATTTTCTATTCTTTGGTTAACTACCACTTGGTCTGGTTTAGGGCACCTCTGGTAGTGTAACGGTTAGCAAGCTAGACTAGCAAACCTACATGAGTGAGTTCGAGTCTCATTGGGTGCCCCATTCATTCGGCCTTGTGCCACATTGAAGCAAAGAGCTTCAAAAATTACTACCACTTGGTCTGGTTTTCAGGCCGGAATAAGATGACCTGTTCGTATCTCAAATTCCTTGAATATTTTGTATGTCTCATATTCCAGGTTGTACGTATCACATTTGTCTCATATTCCAGGTTGAATATTTTGTACGTCTCATATTCCGGCTTGTGCATATAGCATTTGGTAGTAGTTTAAAATTCAATGTTTTGCACAATTCCCAGTGGATCACCTTCCTCAACCTCCCGTGTCTAGTCTTATACTCTTTTTTCCTTTAATTTGAAACATTCATTTATTACATCAATTATCATTTCATCTCTATCCCCAAATAACCTTCATTTACTATTTTGTTGAGTCTTATCTATTTTAGCTATAACATTGTTGCTCTTTACTGCATTGGTTGCTGCTTTTAGAAGTGATTAGGTTTCTCTTAAGGTTTCCCTTTCTTAGCCCTTACTCATTCTTATGTGAGATTTCTCCAGTTTGTCACCTGAAATATTCATTTAGTTTCTTTTCTTCCCAGTCCTGTTTCCTAGTTATTGTTGTTCTGTTGATAATTATGTTGTCTTGGCTGTTTCTGATCTTTGTAATTACTGTTTCTTTGGTCTTTTTATGAAGTCTTTAAGTTCGCGTATTGATACATCAACGCCATCTTCAATACTGACGAGTCCTTTTTCTTTCTTTTCTTGAAACGAATAGTCTGTTTATATCATATCTCGAATGTATGGCTTTATTCATGGTCATTAGTTTTCTTGTTCTCTGGTTTATTTGTCGAAGTTCTTTCCGCGTCATTTTCAAGAATGATCTCGAGTATCTTTCAAGGTATTCAGCCCAGGTGTTTATCCCTTTGATAAAATTCATGCTATTTAGTTTGGTTTCGAGTAGATACACTTTTTAAATTTTTTCTTTCATCAACACTTTACAAGTGTTTGAGGAAATTGGAAGCGTACAACATCAAACATCCGTTTCTTCAAATGTACTGATATTTCCTTTTAATTTTATGGTTCTATTTTCGCGTTGTATTTTTCTGCTTCTCATCATTATCATGGCATCTATCCCCCATATCCTTACAGTATATTCTTATTGTTTGTATTTGAGTGCCAACTTTTTTTTTCATTTTTGTAAATTGCTTGAGGTCGTCCATATACGTAAGGTGATTTCTTCTTCTTCTTCTTCTTCTTCTTCTTCTTATTATTATTATTATTATTATTATTATTACACATTAGAGTTTTTCACATCAGCGTTAGCTCATGGTTTTTAATTTGAGTCTGAGTAACAGCAAGTCTCCTCAAGTCTCCAGGACTCGTCTCAGGATTCTGGCCGTTCTCAGCAATGCCGTCGTTTGGATAGTCTCTACTCGTCCGCCAACTTCCAAGTCCTCCAGTCCCTTTAATAATCCTTTAGTTATTGTGCCTAACGCACCAATCACAATTGGCGCAATCGTTACTTTGATGTTCCACAGCTTTTTCGATTCTCTTGCAAGGTCGAGGTACTTATCCTTCTTTTCACTATCGTTCAGATTTATTCTGTAGTCCGCCGGTCAGCAAAGTCGACAATTTTGCCAGTTCCCTTTTTTTTTTTTTGTTGATTATTATATGGTCTGGTCTTCTGGCCGGGATTAGGTGATCTGTTTGTATGTTCAAGTCCCATAGGATTTTATGCGTGTTATTCTCTAGAACCGGTGTTGGGTTGTGCATATACTATTTGTTAGTGTGGCCAAATTTAAATTTCTTGCACATTTCCCAGTGGATCACCTCACCGACCCAGTCGTGTCTCGCCTTATAATCCTTCTGTGCTAATTTGCTACATTCGCTAATTATGTGATTGACCGTTTCGTCATAGCCTGTTGCGTCTTATCTATTCAACCTTTGATATGATTGGTTCATATGGCGTTGTTCTGTGCTGCTATTAGGAGGGATTCCGTGACTCTTTTAAGGATTCCTTTTCTTAGCCAGGTCCAGGTTTTCTGGTGCTAGATGTTGTTTATTAGACGTTTAAAGCGGCCATAGAGTTGTTTTCCTTCCCATTTTTGTTTCCTTGTTGTTGTCATTCTATTGTCTATTGTGTTGTAGTATCGTTTCTGATGGCAGTAATTAGTCCTCATTCGTATTTTCTATGTAGTCTTCGAGCTGTTGTATCCATGCGTCAACACTGTCTTCGATGCCGGCAAGTCCTCTTCCTCCCTATTTTCTAGATACATATAGTCTGTCAACGTCGTCTCAGGGGTATAATGCTTTATGTATGATCATTAGTCTTCTCGTTCTTTGGTCCATTTGTTTAAGTTAATCTCTGGTGCACTCTATAAAGGGTCCGGAATATCTAGCTAGGGGCACAGCCCAAGTATTTATTCCTTTGATGAGGTTTCTGGCGGAGAGTTTTGTCTCGAGTACTTTTCTAGTTCTCCTGAGATTATCTTTTCGGATCTTGTCTTTCATTTGCACTTGTTTGATGGTGTCAGCCGCGCAGATACGCAAATATTTGTAGGCTTCATTTTCTCCAAGCGTTTTAATTTTATCGTGATTTGGTAGTTCCATTCCGTCAGTCATATATCATTTGCCACTTTTCATGACAAGCATGGCACATTTTTCTCTGCCAAATTCCATTCCTATGTCATGACTGTATATTCTAACGGCGTGTATGAGAGTTTCCAGTTCTTTTTCATTTTTTGCAAATAATTTAATGCCATCCATGTACATTAGGTGATTGATCTTCTCTTGCAATCTGCTGATTTTGTATCCAGCAGCGCATTTTCTGAATATGTCGTTCAGTGGCATCATGGCTATTATGAATAGTAAGGGTGATAGTGCATCTCCTGGGAAAATCCCTCATTGGATCTTTGTTTCAGCTAAGCTTCTTCCTCCTGCTGTCAGCTCCACTCTCCAGATTTGCATGGCCTTTTCGAGGAAGTTTATGACGTCATGTGATATTTTGTACTTTTAAAGACAGTGTAGTATCCAGCTTTGTGGAAGCATATCATATGCCTTTTTGTAGTCAATCCAGGCCATAGGTAGATTTTTCCGTCTTATCTTGCTCTCATTTAGGAGGTGTTGATCTATGTAGAGTAATTCTGCAGTGCATCTGGATACTTTGCAGCGTCCTTTCTATTCGTCAGTGAATAATCTACGGTTTTTTATCGAGTAGTAAATCTTTTCCCTTGTTTGTGCTGTTAGTATTTTCCACATTATTAGTAGGCAGGTTATCGGTCTGTAATTGTTTGGAGCAATTCCTTTGCTTGGGTCCTTTTGGATTAATGTAGTCTTGCCTTTGGTCATCCATTCAGGTACTTGCGCGCCTTGTAAACATGTTCATTTCTAGTGCTAGTCTACCGTGAGTAGAGGTGAAATTCTTGAACCAGAAGCTAATTTGCATTCGTTTATTATGCGATTGATCGTTCCATCTCCCTCACCGCATTATTATTATTATTAGGATTAGGATTATTATCAGAAGTAGTATTATTTGTAGTAGTAGTAGTATACACATTTGAGAGTTTTTAATACCAGCGTCTCCCAATGGAGTCCGAGTGACAGGAAATCTCAAGTTTCCCGGACTCTTCTTCCCAACAACACTATAATTTGTATGGTCTCCACTCGTCCTTTTATTTCCACGTACTCTACTCCTTGCACCAGTCGTTTGTTTACAGTTCCGAACACGCAAATTACGATTGGTATCAGCGTCATTTTTATTTTCATTTGAATTATTTAGTGTTTTGTTAAGTTTAGATTTCAATATCATATTTTCAAAGCTCACTATAAATATGATAAACTAGCAAATCTTAACCCGTCCTCTCTTTTTCACCAATATTCATTTTTTGATATCATTTGATGGGTGGTTTCATTTATTACAGACGCTTAGCAAAGTTCTTTCGCTGCTAATCTACTTATTCCAGTTATAATTGGTGCATTCATAACCGACAGTATCCAATTATGTTTGATCTTCTTACACTGATGCAGATTTTTTCGCTTCTATTCCTTTTTTAATCTGACGTCTACCTACTGACAGTTTTTCTCCCTGATTAACTTCATATCGCTTTTTGCTAGTTGAAACTCAAAAAGAGAAATCATGTGTTACTGTGGCATTGCAGCCATAAGCAAGCAGCCTACTGATAACAGAAATAGTTAATTTAAGAATTCGTTCAGGTGTAATGGCTTCAAAAACAGTTAACATTTCTTACCTAGAAGTGCAGCGGTTATCGTCTCAGAAAATTGACACAGAGACCTACGGGAAATCCTCGTGAAGTAATGGTTAATGTGTTGAACTACAGAATCGTTGTGAGAGAGCCTTAACTCCAGTCATACTGTTACGTTCACCTTTGTACTAATACCCTTAGAAAAAGTATGAATCCTCTTATCCTTCCAGCAATGGGTTAAATAGTACCACTATTGTTCTTCTAAAAAACAAAAAAAATATCTTTGGCATTAAATAACATACGAAGGTTGATAGCCCATTAATCAAAGAAACCAAACCACAGCGACCCGAGTTCAAATTCCCAACGATGCTCTTAACGTTTCACTCTATACTAATCATAATTACCAACCCCTCCGCTCGGGCAGGATATGACACAAGGTCAATTTTTTAAGCGGAGTTTAACAGGTTTGAATTCAGAGTTTTTCCTTCTCCTAGACTAGTTGCCTCACCAAGGCTGAAGAGCCTAGTCTGTCCTACTATTTACCCATAGCTGGAGGGAGAATAATTGGATTCATACCTTTCCCAAGGGAATTAGTGCTATGTGAAATGCAATCAGTCTCGTCCTGGATTTGAACTCGAGTCGCCGTGTCCATTTCCTGCGACGATAACCATTACACCACGGGTAACTCCACTCTATGCTAATGCTCTAACAAACGGTTTACTCCAACACCACTCCTCCAAGGAGTCTCTGTAGTGTCATAGCTACCGTACTAGATTGAGATATCATTGTCAGTTTGAAATCTAGCCACAGTAGCATTTTCACTTTCGAACTAAAACCTTTTGGAGATGTATGAAACGCACGATCTCTCCAGCTATGAATTCAGGAGCAACTACACCTGCAATGATGGCTTTGGCATTAAATAACCCATCAAATTGATATGCCAGTGATCAAAGAACCTGTACAAAACCAATCTTAAAACGTATCGAGTTTGAATCTTTATTTACAAAAACGAATGAATGATAAATGAAATTTTAGTTTTCTTTAAAAGTTTTATCGATTCAGTACACTTACTTGAATGAGTTCAGTGAAACTGTTATCTACGTAGGGAATAAAATCACTTTCCCCAGTTAAAATCATTAACAATAGTCTTTCACTTCGCACTAATTCCATTGGGAAAGACATGCATCCATCTATAATTGTTGTATACTGACCTTCGACCCGGTCAAACATGCCATTCCAAAGACGGCCGTGAAGTAACACATTCCGATGGCCAGTTATTGGAAGAAATCGCGTAGGCGGGCTTGGCTGACAGTCACAGACTGATGCACCGGAAGAGAGTGACCTGTGAACTGCATGACATTTATTTCCGTTTGATGACTATCAAACATGCCATTCCAAGGACGGCGGAAGTGACACATTCCGATGGTCTGTTATGGGGAGATATTGAGTGGGCGATTGAACTATTATATAACTCGGTGAAGACAGGAAATCAGTTAGGTTTGGGGACCAGACCGGTTGGTGACAAGATGCGTTAGAGAAAGTTAGCAGCCAGAAGAGTGGGCCCCCGGGGCTCCGGTTGAGCAGTACAGGAGAGCGGGAAAGAAAGGCTAAGGGCCATAAGAGTGGGGTGGTCAATATGTTGCACTTCTGTTCGGTCTCCAACTCCCTCTCACACACAACCCTTTCAAATAAAGTGAGAGGTATATTTTTCTAAAAGAAATGTGTCGCTCGTCGTTATTATTGTGTGTCGTTATGATTATGCATGTATTTGCATATGATTATACAACATGATTCCTCTAACTGTAATTATATGTATGTCCATTTCTGTATAAACCCTATATATCTCCCATTTATTTGAGAATATTTCACAAAAATAAACAAAGTTTCTAAATTTTTCTCCGATTAGTATAAATAAAATATCGCTTTCTTGTAGAGTCAGATGTGGTTAGCTCTGGTGGTTGCAGTCGAACAGGAACGTCAGCAGTACATATGAGGAGACGTCCGGGTTCCATCGGTATTTGTTGTACGTCCCACCGATCAGACGAGTGTGGCACAAGGCCTTTTTAAGGTGGGTCCAGGCGCAGAGCCATAGCCCAGACACGCCCAGCATTCACGAAAAGACCTCTGTCCTCGTCGACATTTCCCTGAAAAAGAGGTGTCTTAGGCGTCAGGTGATGAACCTGGGAGTATGGCCACCCGAGGTTCCAGGATGCCGGTCTTGCGCGCACGACATCAAATCCGGTTTCCCGGAATCCACGTCAAACAGCCTCGACCGACTGCCAAGGGAACCAGGACACACCCGACCTGATCCGTTTACCGAAAAATACGGCCGATCAAAGTATGTCCCGATAACCGGTGTCCTAACGTCAATTTTGCGTCGATATTTGTTATACGTCCCACCAACCGAGCGAAAATGGCACCAGGACATTTTTAGGTGGATCCGGCGCAGGGCCGTAGCCCAGGCACACCTACTGGCGCAAAAAAGCTCTCAGGACCCGTCGGCATTCCCCTTAAAGGTGGCCCCTCAGGTGCCAGGTGATAAACGTACCCCCACAAAGTAGGGTTACAGCTTGAGGGGACAGCTTTCTGAGACTTAAGGATACCGGTCAAGGTACACCTAGACTGACTGCCACCGGAACTTGGACACACCCAGCCAGATCCGTGTCCCGCGGAACACAGCCGATTGAAGTCAGTTCTGTTAAACGGTGTCGGTGCGTTAGCGTTGAATCTGTCCGCTTCTGTTCTGCGGTGGCTTATTTATTCTAACATTTATGCCACGTGGACATATTTGCATAGTACCTGCGAGTGTATGCAGATATTCATATCAATGAGCTGGCGGTGTTACCCTGTCGTTCTTGAGTAAAGTTCTTCTATCACTACACACTTCCCAGCGCTGCAAGATTCTTGAATATTATATAAGATGTTTGCAATATCTCTTAATTAATTTGATTAATTCATTGTTATGAAATGTTTATTAGATCTGGTTTAGAACGGATTAATTTTAAACATTATAGAAATGCATATTTCAACCATTATAACCCATCTCTCATAACCTATTATCATGTAAATTTGAAATAGAGGAAGTATCGATAGGCGCCGCCTTTGGTGCTGAACACAGTGAGGTGAAAACTCCATATGCATCCATGCATATATTTTGTGTTACTCTTCTACCAGAGAAGTACCATCTCTTCAGTTGACACTTTAACCACCTACACAAATGCAAATTACCGCTTATTAATAATTACAAAAGTTTAACTTTATGCTATATGAATATTAATAAGTCCATAGCATCTACTATTGAATATAGCTGTGTCTATTAAAGATTTAAATTACGTTGTGTAGAGATGCTTAGAAGTGATGCTTTTATGCCATCTCAACTTCTTAGCAAATGTATTGTCGTAATTGATTTTTTAATTGTAGTTATTTTTTATCGCATTTTTTTCTTTACAATTTTCTGTAATGATAATTATGATCGAAGGCCTTATAGTACTAAGTTCAATTTTCTGACATGTAGCTTCCTCTGTCATAATCCATTACTGTTTGTTTTTTCTTTCATCTTATATTTGTCTCTTCCCAGCAATTACTTTTAGTTGACATGATTGACTTGAATCATTCAGGTCTCTTCGGGAAAGTATCGTTATTAATAAATGTGATTAGTTTTTTTCAGCTTATCCATCTCGTTTTTCACTCAGTTGTTTTAGTAGATATTACCTTCCTAAACAGTCAAACAGTTTTCTTAGATAAAATTCACTATATTTATTCATTATATTTGAATCTGCAAAACGAGCTCCTAATTAGGATGAGTCAGTTTTGTTTACTTCACTCTAAAGATTATGGAAAATGTTTAAATCATTTTTTTCTTACAGATTGAGGGATAAATATCATCACAATTCTGGACACGTTTTTTTTTTTTTTTTTGCTGGACAGCCCACGTCAAGTCAAATATATCACCTAGCACTTAGAAACATGTATCCGAGGTGAACCAGTTGCATATTACTTAGAAAGGGGAGAGAATTACTAAGTAACTACCATGGAGATAAACTCGTGGTGTAATGGTTAAAACGATGAACTGTGGAATCGTAGTACGCGAGTTCGTACTCCAGTTGCGCTATTACGTTCACTTTCGGGCAAATACCCTTGGGAAAGGTATGAACGCCCTTATTCTCCCTCCAGCTATGGATAAATAGTAGGACGGACTAGGTTCTTCAGCCTTGGTGAGGCAACTAGTCTAGGAGAAGGAAAACTCTGAATTCACACCTGTTAAACTCCGCTTAAAAATTGACCTGGTGTCATATCCTGCCCGAGCGGAGGGGTTGGTAAATAGTACCATGGAGATAAACTACCTGGTTTGGTTACCAGTGATCTATAGGTTTAGAAACATCTTTTAAGTTATAAAATCTGTCGAAATAAATGTTAATGATTCTTTATTTTAAGAAATAATCCCTCACTGTAAATAACAGAATTCTTTAATTAAGCATGGACTACTTTTATAATGAGAAACAGTTTTCGTAGCATATATATTCTTTATCTTTCATTCTTTTTTAATACAAATTTACCTGAATGTACAAGTCTCATAAAATATTTACAGCAATGTTATTCACAATGTAATCAGAAGATTTAGAATTTTTTTTTCAAATGTCATTCGCTAATATCCGTTCCTGGGGAGCCGATGTGGGGCTATGTATAACTTGCTGAACTGTGACATCAGAATGAGTTCGAAATCCAGACACGCTATTACGTTAACGTTCAGATTTTTGCAGTTATGAAAGGTATAAAGTTTATTGACCTCCATATAGGTTAGGGTTTAAATAGAACGATGACTATCATTTTATTAGGATAGCTTTGGTGTTAAATAATCCATGAAGATTGATATGGCATTAAAAAGAAATAAACCAAATTATTCGTTGCTACTGTAGCGAAAACAATGAACATGAAATACTTACTGATTTAAAAATACGGTAGTTTATTGACAAAAAGAAAATATTCATATTTATCAACCCCCTCCGCTCGGGCAGAATATGACACAAGGTCAGTTTTTTAAGCGAAGTTTAACAGGTTTGAGTTCAGAGTTTTAATTCTCCTTGACTAGTTGCCTCACCAAGGCTGAAGAACCTAGTCTGCCCTACTATTTACCCATAGCTGGAGGGAGAATAATTGGATTCATACCTTTCCCAAGGTTATTACTGCTATGTGAAATGCAATCAGTCTCGTGTCATCGTGTCTATTTCCTACGACGATAACCATTACACCACAGGACAAAAAGAAAATATTGTGTATGGAAATATTAAAACATTTTAACAGTGTTTGCAAGTTACATTTATTTTAAAAAATACGCAATCGTCTCTTTTTTATTGTTTTATATAGGATTCCATAGAAACAATGGTGTTGTTGGTCGATTTTTCTTATTCAGATGTATTTTCTCTGTAAATCTTACTAATTTACTCCCTCTTATATTTTTTTTCTAGTAAAATTAAGTGTGTACCGAATTCAGATGTTAGTGCTTGTATTTTAGTTTTTATAGTGTCGTTTATTGATAAATTATCACTATAAAGTGTATGAAATGATGTTTTTAAGATTGGTACTACGAAAAGGGATGTCAATATAAACATAAGAAATGCATGGAGTATTATTAAAAGGTTAACAGCCATCTGAAAATGCTATATTCCAGATGAAAAAAGAAACGGGGATTCCCCTAAGCAGTGTTCGAAAAAGTGATACTGTATCACCTAGACTTTAATAAAGCGCTTAAAGTAAAGCTAGATGGGAAATACATTAGCATGCAGTGGGCTGTTTTAAAAAAATCCAGGAAACATCATCCTTTAAAACTGCTGATGTATGGACACGTACATAGAAGCTTAAAAGTCATCCTACATGGCAAAGAAAGTATGCTATACAAAGCTAGGAAAGGAAAGAAATACATTCATAATCACTTTTCGGACAATCGATGCTCACTAGAACACATGAGAAAAGAGAGGGCTGATAGGTACTGATGCCAAGAAGGAGATTCAAGGGAATCCGTTCTATCAGATAGTTATTTTTACGTGTTAAGCATTTCTATGAGTACATATTTTAGTCTTAGAAAAAAAAATTGTATCAACTAATATTTTCACGTTTTGTCGATCATGGCCATTTATATGAACTATGTAGTAATTGTTTTAAAACATCTCACATTTTATACAAAGAAAAACTGAAATAATTAGGTGAGGTTTAGTTTTCTGATAAAAAATATTGTATGGTTAATCCTAAGTTCACCAGTTAACAATTACCCTCTTTCATGACACCGATTTTCCCTTTGGGAAGAGAAAAAAGACGATCTAATTTAGCATATCTTTTCTCAGGATTTACCAGAACGAAGGTTAAAGATAACGCAGGGCTACCTTAAGAAGTCTATATTCAAAGTTTTCCTTTTACGTAGAGGATTAGAAAGCAAAGTCAGTCGGAATATTTACTCCTAGATATTGGAGGAAAATACGACCCAATTATGCGAAGTGAAACGTTAAGACACTTGTCCAGGATTTGAACCTTGCTTGTCATTTGTAAGATGCAAATCTTTACATCTCTACTACCTCCATTATACATTCCTATCCACCCCAGAAATGTTTAGAATATGCTTATTGTATCAACAACGTAGACATCAGACTTATCAGAAAAAGAAGATTCTTGGGTATGACACTAAATTGCGACTGATGATGAGATAATGTCTAAGGATCTAGGAAATGTAGAGAACCCATTCATTGACATTACTCTCAGGTCCACTTAATTTCGGATTTGTAGAACCTGTTAGAATCTAATCTTTGAGTCGAGTAGATCTGTTTAAAAATTATTTATATTCAATCGGATCATATACAAAAAAAAAATGAAGAAACTGCACAAAAATGTTACAATGTAAAATAAATGCGATTCCGAATCTGTTGACAGGCAAATAAAACCAATCAATAATATATATATATATATATATATATATATATATATATATATATATATTGGCAGCAAATTGTTATCTGGACAGGTTCTGTTAAATTCCACGGACTGCCTCATTTTATAATCTTCAAGTGAAGACGTCACGTTTTCTTACTATTCTTCGTATTTTCGGGTCGAGAGGGAGGATAAAAAGACCAAACCCAAGCACTTTCGACCATTTCGCTGGTCATCATCGGGGGTAGTATTATGTTGTTTGTTGTTTGGAACATTATGAGTTTAATATTTATTTGAAGTGTATTTTTTTAATAAACCCCATGAGTAATTTATTTTAATAAAGCACTCCGAATAAATACAAAATATACAATTTTCTAAAACAACAAACAAGAAATTTAACACTACCCCCGAAGATGACCAGCGAAATGGTCGAAAGTTAATGTAGGGATTTTTCTCCACCATCTCGACCCGGAAATACAAAGATGATAATAAAGAGGCAGTCCGTGATAACAGAACATATATATATATATATATATATATTTGCATTTTCACGTCCCAAATCTCTCATGTTCAACATCTGTAAATAAATGAAAGAGACAACATGTTCCACAATATCTTTTTGCAAGAAGTTCAATAATGTTAGAACTTGGATTTATCAGGTGCTCCCTTTCCCTCCCCCTCCACATCTCTCTCCCTCTCCCTCTATGCATATATCTATTTGTCTATCTATTTTTTTTTCACAATTTTAGCCCTTCCAATTTTCATTCGAAATCTTTTCTAAAATGTCCACGTATACGTCTAATGTGAAATGCTCGCCTTTCTTCTGGTTCCATAAATTTGTCTGCTCAATAACAACGAACTGACATTTATTTTCTCATTCTCTTTCATTTTCATCCAAAGTCTTGCTAGGTGGTAATATTCGGTTTTTGGCAGCGTCTCTTTTCATTGTTTACAGCAATTACGTCTTGTGTTTGGCTTCGCTATGGTGAGACGTCTGAATCAAAATAGCGGAATCACTTAGCTTTTTTCTATTTTCAAGAATAGTTTCCACGTTTTTGTTCGGCGTGTTTTCACATATGCCCAATCTGGAGGCTGCTTTCTAGAGATTATAAGACGGCACATCTACCCAGTACTTTAGTCAAGCTCCTTGCTACTCTTGCTGATTATAGAGATGTCTTTGTCTGAATGTCTTCAGGTCTTTCACACATAGTTCACGTTGTCGATTTTTTTTGCACCCACGGGACATTTACAAGTGCTAAAATTTGGCTCCTTTATATATACCATTTAATATTATTTTATTTCTGTTTTACTTTTTAGAATATATCTGATAATGTTTCTTTTACTTCTTTATGCACTAGTTCCATCTTCCACGACACACACACACACACACACACACGAATATATATATATATATATATATATAATGAAAACACTGGAAGTCGAATACATCCTTAAAATACCCCGTGTCTTCTATGAATGAATATTTAAAATCTAGCGTTTCTTCATTACAATACTGCTGGATTTAATTTTAAAATAATAAAAAAACATGTACAATCAATGAATTCTTCATATAAATGTATTCTTTCTCTGTGAACACTGATAAAAGTATCAAAACAAGAACTTGATAAAAAATGATTTAGAATTTAAATGAAGACGTTTTCACATCGGATAAACTAATATGATGAAGTGAAATGGTTCCAATGTCCCAAAAATTGACTAAATAATGTCATTACTTTTGGGCTAATGAGGGCACCTCTGGTGGTGTAATGGTTAGCAAGTTAGACTAGCAAACCTACACGAGTGAGTTCGAGTCTCATTGGGTGCCCCATTCATTTGGCCTTGTGCTAAATCGAAGTAAAGACCTTCGTAAATTAATACTATTGGGCTAATGAGTAGAGTGTTCTCCACAGGCCTGGGAGACCGGGGTTCAATCTCAGGTCGAGTCCTACCAAAACTCAAAAAATGGTACTTGATGCCGCCATGCTTAACACTCAGAGTGGAGCAATTCAGTCTCTACACCTCGGTTTAGTAGCAATTGAAAAGGGAAATTTAGGGTCACCTTCGACTAAAGTCGCCAACGTTACTTACTTTATTACTATTCTACATTGGGCATTTAATTACCCACAAAACGCCATATACAATTAAATAAATAAACCAAAGTAAGTAAATATGATGACCGTAGTCGAGGGCGACCCAAAGGCCCCCTTTTCAATATCTACTACACCAAGGGGTAGGGAAGGGAACTACTCCTTTTCCTGTATTGCTCCACTATTCTTGATACATAACTGATAGTGATGAGTGTTGAACAAGGAGGTATCAGGTACCATTTTTGAGTCTTTACTATGACTCGACCTGGGATAGAACGCTGGTCTCTCGGGCCATTCACGAACAGTCTACCTACTAGGTTAATGGGTCGGTAAATAAAACAAACCATCCTTCAAATATTTACGCATCGTCAAAATGTGTCAGTGTCAAATAAAAAAAAAGATATAGCCTCTCTCAATTTTTGAAAGAATGATTTGGGCTGAAATACTGGATCACGAGTCTTAGTACAGAGTAACTATTTCTTTTTGTTTAAACTGAAAATTCGCCTCAAATATAAAGGTCAATAATAGCAAAGAAATTAAAACAAATAAGACGGCGATGCGTCACTCTATGACAATATAGCCAGTTGAGAGTTTTCATTGCAAATGGAATACAAGACTGAATGAGATGCTAACGGAAATATTGTAAAAAAAAATTAACGGTTCATTCATTGTTCATTTCTGTCTTGGCATACTAGCTTGAGATCAGTTAGCTTTTTTGAATATACCTCATATATTTTTATGTATAATAATATACCAAGTGTCTCAAAATATTTGCAACCCATTATTATGAATTATTTTTGAGACAAATGCACTCGTGCTCCTTTGGAGCATATCCAGTTAAAATGCATCCTTTGACCGAGACAGATTGGATCAATGTGTTTTTTAATTGTTAATAATATTTACCCAACCCCTCTGCTCGGGCAGGATATGACACAAGGTCTATTTTAAAGCGGAGTTTAACAGGTTTGAATTCAGAGTTTTCCTTCTCCTAGACTAGTTGCCTCACCAAGGCTGAAGAATCCAGTCTGCCCTACTATTTACCCATAGCTGGAGGGAGAATAATTGGATTCATACCTTTCCCAAGGGTATTAGTGCTATGTGAAATGAAATCAGTCTCGTCCAGGATTTGAACTCGTACCGTCGTGTCCAATTCCTGCGACGATAACCATTACACCACGGGCACTTCCATTTTACCTAACCCCTCCCCTCGGGCAGGATATGACACAAGGTCAGTTTTTTTAAGCGGAGTTTAACAGGTTTGAATTCAGAGTTTTCCTTCTCGTAGACTAGTTGCCTCACCAAGGCTGAAGAGCCTAGTCTGCCCTACTATTTACCCATAGCTGGAGGGAGAATAATTGGATTCATACCTTTCCCAAGGGTATTAGTGCTATGTGAAATGCAATCAGTCCAGGATTTGAACTCGTGTCGCCGTGTCCAATTCCTGCGACGATAACCATTACACCATTTTTTAATTGTTATTATTTCACTTTCCAAGACCTGCAGTCTTTTTTGAGTTTCTTTTTTCAGTAATAAATCATTATCATATTAATAAATTGCATCTATTTTGAGACAGTTTTAATTTAGTTTTTCTCCAAATAAGTAGTGTCACAAAATATGTTTCCGCTCTGGTCTAATTATCTCTATCCCCATGGAAGAATATGGGGATTTTCAATATAATAAGATAAGATAAAAATGTTTTCAGAGAAAAAGTCTGATAACATTTTTCCTACTGCCCAATGCACCGTAAGGAGCCCTAAGTGAAAAAGTTTTGTCGATTATCTCTCGCACGCCTTGGCGGGTATACACATGTTATGGAATTATTCATTTGGTTTAATGGCATATTTACCTTCAGAGGTTATTTAACGTCAAAATCGTCCTTTTAGAGCGGTAATGTTACTTTTAACCCATTGTGGATTAAAGATTTATAAATTCCCGTTGTGTATTAATCTGATATTGAATGTAATAGTACGATCGTGGTTCGTACTCATTTACTATGGTGTCACATTCCAACGCTTAAGCCACTTTGCCATCTGGGTAGGCGCCTTTGGTGGTGTAATGGTTAGCAAGCTCGACTAGCAAACCTACACGAGAGAGTTCGAGTCTCACTGGGTGCCACTTTCATATGGCCTTGTGCCACATCTAAGCAAAAAGCTTAGTAAATTACCACTTTACCATCTGGGCTCTTGCTATAGTGAGCATATTTTACCAATTCCTTGATCAGGCAGGAACAACAATAATTCAAACACCCTTAAATAATACCCGAGGAAAAGATAATGCAAAAATTCTTCTTGGGGATCCCATCCCTTATTGATTTATTCAAAGCCGAATTAAGTGTTTATCAAGTATATGTTTGGTTTTAGTTTGGTTGTTTGGGTTTTATGCTATATCAACCGTTGTAGGTTATTTAATGCCAAATCTATTTTTTATTCAGATAAACAGTTCTAATTCAAACATTTCAGTTTAGTATCAGTACAGTTTCTGTTTACCGACAGTTAATTATCAAAGACAATTCCATTTCAAACTATTCAGTTTCGCATAATTACGTAGTTTGAATGAGAAAACAGTTCTATTTCAAGCAATCCCGTTCTGCATAAATATGCAGTTTAGTTCTATTTAACTCATAAATAGGACCCTATCTGGTGCTATTATAGCGGTCCATAGTGGACCTTGGAGCAATGGCAGTGAAGGGGTACACGGCATTCCCCAAAACTCCATCATTACTCGAACCTCACCATCAGGCTGCTCAGTATCATATGCTGAACACACGTTTGGGGGGTGTCGTAATCCCCTGCAGAGAAGCAGTCAGCCCTAGCTTCCTGTGCAATCAATATTTTTCTTTGTTTAGTGGCATATAAATCTTTGTAGGTTATTTAATGCCAAAGCCATCCTTCAAGAAGAACAGTAATGGTACTATTTAACCCATATTTTGGAGGATAAATGGGTTCATATCTTCCTCAAGGGTATTTGTCCCGAAAGTGAACGTAAAATCGCGACTGGAGCTGGAACTCGCTTACGACGATTATGCAGTCCATCGCTTTAACCATTATTCATCGAGAACCCCATGGTGATAACATTTCACTCTTAATCCTTTTCATTGTCGGTAGGAGACGTTGCCAATTATCGACAGACACGGTTGAATGGAAAGTTCTTTGTCCAGGAAGCATGTTCTGTATGAAACAATGTAGTTCCGTCGTTGAACATACCGGAATCCTATGTTTCTCTGCTTACTTGGCATTGTGAAACTTGTGATTGGACGACGTGACAAAAGGGAATCCACGTGTGTTTCTTATCTCAAAAGCAAGTGGAATTTTCCAAACACCAAATTAAAATTAAAATTTTGTTTCAGAGATTTTGTTTCTTTATTAGTCAGCGAGATGTAGGAGAAAGTAACGCGTTTGTGTTACGTGAAAGTTACCAGCATGGATTTTTTTTTTTTGGAGTCAAAGGTTGAGAAGGATGTGTAGACCTAGGAAAGTGAGACTAGTTTCTGGCTTTTTTTTTTTGAAAAGGCGGTTTAACTAAAGTAGACTATGTTATCTCAACGTCCCATTTTAAAAAATTTTTTGGTGCCCATTTTTTTTGTTTGTTTTTGTTTTTACATTTTCCGACCTAAATTAAAGGACAGAAACTCAACTTACCCGGATGTGTGAGTGATATTTTTTTTGATTGTCTTTGCTCTTTCCCGTTGAACCCTTTCGACTGGTGAATTATTTTTTCTAATATATTGATTTGTATCAACTCTTATATATATATATATATATATATATATATATATATATATATATATATATATATATGTATATTGCACTCATTTGTTTGTCGTTGAGGAAAATTCATTTTTGTATTTATAATTTTGTAAATAAAATTGTAATCATTACCTCACAATTACGTAATTAACGAATTTAGTTAGACACAAAGAGACTAACTGGTTTGCTTGTTTGGGTTCATGACATATCAACCTTTATAGCATAATGTCAAAAACTGTTCTTTTCAAGCAATTCAGTTTACCATAAGAATACGATTTTTTTTTTATTTGAGCCATAGATAGACACCTATTAGGTACTATCACTCCGGGACTGAGAGAACCTGGGAGCGATGGTAATGAAAGGGTACTCGTTATTCATCAAAGCTAAATGAGCAATAGAGTGAATTATTTTGGTGTCTCTAGTGTGAAAGATGTTCAGGATTATTGCGTGTTTGTGCTGATTGTATAATTATCATGGTATGGTTAGGGTCGGTACAAGAAAATAGTTATATTAATGATAGGATAGTAATAATCATCTTTTCCCAGCCTTCATTTTCGGCTATGTGCCACATTTATAAACTTTATATAATATATACATATTGACCTGACTTGACTGTTGCTACCAATATTTTTTACTCTCTACTTGATGCGTGCTAAATACGGAACTCAGTCACCGTAATTTAGCTAGGGGTATATTTTGTAAATGTCAGAGCTTTTTGATGGGAAAGGGGTAGTGCCTTCACCTACATGTCGATGTAATAGCTTTTGAAAAGCGAGTATTTGGGGTATCCTTGACTACGGTCGGCCAACTTACTTATAAATGTGTATTAGAGTGTGTAGATGTAAGTGTGTTATTTGTTTAAATTATCCTCCTAATTATTCCCAACAATATGAAAAGAATAAAGAAATATTTGAATCCATTTTGTCTACATTATCACAACCTTTCGCGGTAAATATGCTTTTTTAACTGGTGTGATCGCTCCTTCTTTGTAAAAGACAAATCGAAAATGTAAAGGTTGAATTGGTGGAAAATTACGGACGATAAATTGGTCGCCATTGCATTCAATCTGTTTTTCCCGCTTCATCTTGACACCGGAAGTTTCTACATTTACTCTCAATTCGTGCAGGCACAACCTAAAAGGGCTGACGCCCAATAAATTTGTTTTCCGGGCGAAGGTTTTAAATACACAGTACAAGCAAGTTGCTCACAGTGGTAATTGAGTGATTACTTCCTCAAAAGGAAAGGTTGCATTCCATCCAATTTTAAAAGCAAGGAGACGTGTGGTCACCATCATTGAAACTCAAGTAATTGTTATTTATCCAATGGAGTAACGATTACATGTCGTGCCGATCAGGCAGTAACTGAAAGAAACCAGTAAAATATCAGGTAAAGAATTCAAATTAGAAAACTTACACCGGAAGATCTAGGAATGTTGTTTTTTTCTCTTTTTATTTCAATTATAAATAACACGACTCGATAAAAAAAACAACTGATAATGGAGGCGATGTATTTTTAATACTTCACAGAACCGGATGTGATTTATCTACTTCCTTCTCTTCCAACATTCTCTCTCTCTGTCTCTCTCTCACTGTGTGTGTTTATATATATATATATATATATATATATATATCCGTTTTCAGGTGATGGCATGCGCACACACACACACACACACACACACACACACACACACTCGGATCTCACGGAACACTCGTAAATGCATACATATAGGTGTATATATATATATATATATGTATATATATATATATGTATATATATATATATATATATATATATATATATATATAAATGTATGTACAGATGAATAGAGGGATGCATAGGTTATCGACCGTAAGTAAGTACATAGATATCATTAGAAAGAATACATTTAACTTTCTCCTAAACAATTATAGCTGGATATTATCAAGTTATACAATAAAAGAAGTTATTATTAGGTATTAAGTTAAGTAACCTCTTCAACATCAAACCACTGCAACAAAGAAAAAAAATCAAATTTGGCTTTCAAATATTTAACTGATATACAATTTTGCGAAGTATTTATATCTGCACTTGTTCATGTTGTTTGTTGCTTTCCAAGCAGTGGAGTATGATAAAAGATAACACCTAAAAACACTATTTTGAAGTGGAACCTTTGATTTAGAAAAGAATACCAATTGATTAAGTTGTACTTAATCAGGGCCGATACTCTGGGTCAATAAAGCTGTCTTCAGATGCGTCTGGTTCGTCCATATGTCAGATTTTTCGTTTTTTGGTCTAAATCTCTCTCTCTCCCTACCTCTCTCTCTGCCTCTGTCTGTCTGTCTCTCTCTCTCTCTCTCTCAGTGTCTCTGTCTCTGTCTCTGTCTCTCTGTCTCTGTCTCTCTCTCTATATATATTATCTTCACGAGATATGTGTAAAGATTATTGAGGCCGGTTCTTTTTTCACCTTTCAGTATTGTAAACTGTGTTTAAAAACTAATTAATCTATAATAAATCTGGTTAAGTATGAAATCACATTCGATACTTTTTAGGCGTAAGAAACTACAATCTCAATATCTTACTACTTTAGGAATATAATCTCATTACAGGTTCACTAATTCTTTCATTACAATCTCACAATTTTAATACAAAAATCTAGATACAACTTCACTTCTTTCTGCAAATACATTCCGTGGTCAGGATGACAATTTAAGAAGTGAAACGGCTTCCTTATTTATTTGGTTGCTTTAATTATTTTTCTACTCACAAGTCCCAAATGTCTATATCGTGATCACCATTTGACCCATAGAATCAACATTCGTCTGGTCAGAATTAACTGACTGAGAGAAGTGTTTCGAAAACATCTTGAGCAATGCTTTTAGTATGAGGAACATCTTCGTGTAAACGTGACTTTAGCCAGAAATTATTTTGAAGGCGATATGACTAAAAATTAAGTAATTTTATAATACATTGTTTACACACTCTTGCCCAATCGACTGGTGCTGTAGAATACACCGACTACTTTTCTACAGAGGGTTAAGACTTCACCTACCGAGTGTCCTCGATATGATACTAAACAATAGATGAGCTTTGAGTAACATAAAGTACCCCTTCATTACCATCACTCCCAGGTTCACTGTAGCCAGGAGTGGTAGCACCTGCTAGTGTCCTCTTTATGAATCAAATAGAACCAAACTGCGTACTTATGATAAACTGAATTGTTTGAAATAGAACTGTTTATATATATAAGATGAATTTGGCATTAATAACCTACAATGGTTGATGTGCCATAAAACTGAAGTAAACCAAAGCAAATAAATATTTCGCTCTCACTGTTAATAGTCTGACGTTGCATATATATATATATATATATACTTATACATAAATATAAACTAGCAATCAAACGTATTTGGCCCGCAACAAAAAAATATATTTCTCATTCTAAATGCCTTACTTTTTATTAAACATGTCAGCCACTACAATGATATTATTTATTATGACAAATATTATTCTTCATGAAGAATAGCATTTGGCATATTAAATAAAATCATTAAAACACACACACACATACACACACACACACACACACACAAAGTACTTAAATATTTGACTCGTCAAAATGAACCGCACTTGTCAGTTGTTTAGCTCCGATTTTTTTCCCTCAAGTTCATTTAAGTCTGCTGATCGTGCCGGTCAAGACATCAGTTGATAGAATTGTTGTTCCGTTTTTTTTTTAAATTTTTAATCTACCTCTTGCAGAGATTACTAATATATTTTGGGTCATTATCATAAATGAGTACAAATCTATGACCCACTAGTTGCGTTCTTGATGGGATCGCGTAATACTGCAGAATGCTTTGGTAGAATGGTGTGATTCAAATTGCACTTCACCTGGTGAAAATCACCTACTTTTCAATTAGCACCCCTGAAAAAAAAAAAAAAAAACGACACCCACACACCACTATAAAACCTCTTCCATACTTTATGGTTGTTGTCATATAAAGTGTTGTAGCTCTTTCACAACTCTTCACCACACATAGACGTTCGTATTCAACCAAAAGATTTCAAACCTTATTCCATGCACTATTGTCCAAACGTTGCATACCTTGGCCCACTGGAGCCTTATGACATTGTTTTGTTTCCTCAACAGTGATTTCTTGACAAGCAATTCTGTCATATAAGCCTGTTTCACAGAGTCTTCTCTTTACAGTGAATGTTGACATATTTTCTAGACCCTGGTTCAGTTGTGCGACGATGTTTGGAACAGTCACGCATGTTACTACCGATGAATTTGCTCATGATGTTGCTTTTATTCTATTTCTTGATGTCTCCTGACAGTACAATCCATTGTAGTTCTTGACTTTTTTCAAAAAATTATCTGCTTGAAAATCCTTTTAATAAACATTTTTTTGGTCATTTTGTTTTGAAAAAGAGTTTTCATTCGGAAGGAAGTTGCCAAATTTAGGTTTTATTTTAAACAAAATGAGAATCACAGATTACAGTATTGGGTTGAGAAGTAAAGAAAAACGTCTTCAAATCAATGATTTAAAATGTTATACTAAGGTCAAAGTTCCAGAGGGAGACCTATATTTGGTATGATAAATAAAAACATGTTGGTGCTTAACTTGTTTCAATAGATTTAACCCTTTTTTAATGAGAAATAGAATTGGTTAACGGAAGCCAAATAATTTGAGTGGTAGAATATATATATATATATATATATATATATATATATATATATATATATATATATATAATACTTGACGAGCCAGAGTACATTAATATAGCTAAACATGGAAAAGATAAGCATTGATTCTCTCTGCAGCTATGAGTAAGGCAAACTGAAAGCTTTAACCTAAGTGTTAACACCTGTCCTGGATACACTGGATTCAAATCTACAAAACTACGTTTAAAACATTGATTTTGTTTCACAGCCTGCTCACGATTGGGTGTTGTATATATATATATATATATATATATATATATATATATATATATACGGTGCATATTTTATCATAATTCCCTACATGTTCTATTTAGAATGCCTGGACAATTTTTCTGGCTTCGAATTAGATAGGTTTATGAATACAGTTCGTCTAAATTATGAACCGGCCTAACTGAAACTTGATAACTGACAATTCTGCAATTAACAAAATATATTTTTCTCTTTTACTATTATGGTTTTAAAACCACCTTTGCCTTTTGCTAAAGGAAAAACTAAAACTTTGTTAATTTTTTGTGCAGGAAATTGGCTCAAGAAACCGTAGTTTTTGTATTTTTTGTATTAGTATTTTTGGTTTTACTTACCAACCGAACCATTCGTGCTCGTTTTTAAATTTTGACATACTTCGTTGATGACAATATTTTAATTGCGGAAAAAAAATTCAAGAATCAAAGCCAAAAATAATGTTAGAAATATTTTCCAACCAAAAATATTAAAATATACCTTAACTCATCGATTCAACCGGCTCATTGGTCTAGTGGGTAGAGTGTTCGCCAATCGTCTGGAAGACCTGGATTCAATCCTAGGTCGCGTCATACCAAAGACTTTAAAAATGGTACTTGATAGGGCCTTATTTAACACTCAGCAATATAAGGTACGTATCAAGGGTAAAGTGGAGTAATCAAGGGAGAAGAGTAGCACCCTCCCCTAAATCTTCGTGTAGTAGCTATTGAAAAGGGAGCCTTCTGGTCGCCCTCGACTATGGTCGACAGCTTTACTATACTTGAGTCTTCACGAATCATATGAATAAATTAAGAAATTGATATTTCTTTAGTGTGTATTTGTCCATGCATACACAAATAACTGAACGAAATGAATATTTACTTAAATACATTTATTTCTTTTTAGTAGAAAATTACATTTTTTTTCCTTCAGAAAAGAAAGGGATTTTTAGTTGTTCATTATTCAACCATTTTATAATCTATCTATCTATCTATCTATCTATCTATCTATCTATTTAATAACAAGTAAATTAATAGATATACACCCGTATGAACTTATTTCACCAGATCATCAACTGGCTCTTCAGATGGAATTGAAATATATATCTATATATATATATATGTGTGTGTGTGTGTGTGTGTGCGTGTGAGAGTGTGTGTGCGCGCACGCGCACGCGTGTGAAAGTGAGTTTGTGTGCGCGTGCGCGTGTGTGTTTAACCTACACCTCCGTTGGCGCAGGAGGGGATACAAGGTCATTTTTTTGGGAGTCTAACAGGTTTGAATTCAGTGTTCTCCTTCATCATACTTATTGTCATATCAGGGATTAAGAGCCAAGTCTGACGTACTTTATATTCAAAGTTTATTTGGATGTATAAGTAGGTCTTACATGTATTAGCACTCTGTGAAATGTAAAAAACTTGTCTATAAAATTAAATTCAGTTCATCGTGTCCATTTCCTACGACGATAAGCATTGCATCTCCACCTCTCTCTCCATATATATATATATATATATATATATATATATATATATATATCAATTTATCTTCTCTCTCTCTATCTCTATATCCCTCTCTCAATATTTATATATATATATATATATATATATCCCTCTCTGTCTATGTCCCTCTCTGTCTATATATACATATATATATATATATATATATCATTAAATACTTCGTAGATTGTTTGCCCACTCAGCTAGGGCTGTTGGATACACCAACTTTAAGAGTGTCCTTGATATGATATTAAACAATCTGCTGGTAACGCTGGAGTACCCATTCATGGCCTTCGCTTCCAGATCCACTCTGACTTCGAGTGGTTGCACCTGATAAGATCCTTTCCTTGGATCGAATAGAACTAAACTGTGTACTTGTGCTGTACTCAATTGCTTGAAATAGAACTATTTTGATGTACTTCATTTAAACTGTGTACTTATGCTTAACCAAATTGTCTAAAATAGAACAGGTTTGATATTTCAACTGCGTAGTAATGGCAAACTAAATTGCTTGGAATGGGACAGTCTTTGTATGCTAAAATGAATTCTTTAAAATAGAACTGTTTTTGATATTAAAACTGTACTTGCGCTTAATTGGATTGTTTGAAATAGAACTGTTTTGGCATTGAATTGTATTTTAAAAAATAAACTATACTTATATTAAACTGATTTGAGGTGAAATAAAACTGTTTAACTAAACTAAATAGGTTGAAATAGAAAAGATTTTGGCAAATAAATTGTTCTTATGCTAAACTGAATTGTTGAAAAAAGAACTGTTTATTTTAATAAAAATGCATTTGGGATTAAATAGCCTGCAAATGTTGATATGCCAAAAAACTCAAACAAACAAACAAACAAACAAACATGTAGAATGTATAAGATGACTGTAGATCCTCTTGTATATAATATCAAAATATATTTACATTGTCTGTATTGTGTTAATTTCTCCCGTGATAAAGAAATGTTTTGTTTTGTTTTGTTTTGTTTTTGTATGGAAATATCATAAATGAAAATAACAAAACATTATTAATAATCGATACCTGAGGAGTAAAGGAACATAAGAATAAAAACACAGAATTAATTCCTTATGGGAGAAGAGAGAAAAGTAAATTTGCGAACGTTTAAACCCTGGAGTATATATCGCTTATCAATAATATCTTGGAAAAGAAGCATCTTGGGGATTCGCTTATTCTATGCCATTGATTTTCTTTCTCATTGTTACTCATTCCTTTCAATCCTTACACACACACGCGCGCGCGCGGTTACGTATATATATATATATATATGTATTCTTCTTAGAAGTGGTTCTTGAAGGTGGAAGTTAGCAGAAAAGAATTAAATAAGCAACAAATTAAGTAAAACTGGAAAAGAAACTATACATGAAATGTATAAAACATTAGACGAGACAGATGAGTTTTTTTACAAATGTTAAAAAAGTAACGAAGACGCTTTATGATTTTATAGACAGAAGAACAAAGCAAGGGAGATAACTTTGTAGCTACAAGATCAATTGTACCCACATGAATAACGTAAAAGTGTAGTAGGAAAGCGTCTACAATTTCCATTTTATACAAGAGATAAGAGACTTCTGAACGGTGGAAGTCGATGTAAAAGAAATTAAAACTTTCATAACATTGCCCCAGGTGGAAAAGAAAAGAGAGGAAACAGATGTTTGCAATAAAATTGCATTGATAGAAAATTAGATAAAAGGAATTCTGGACTTATGCCGATAAGCCTCGATAGAGCTTGTATCTTTGTTTCGGAATTAATGTTTTTCTTGTTTTTCTTTTTTTCTTTTTGATCTTGTTTGATGTAGCTTTGTTTGTTTCTATTACTGTTTCGAGTAAACTATGTTCATTTACTGTTTTGCAATCTTTATTCTTATAATCTATCCAGGATATTTTTGCTTTCTCTTCTCGCCTGTATATTTAATAAGAAGCCTTCAGATAGGAAACACACGAAGACAAAAGATTTATCCTACAAAGATATTTCGTAATAAAATCAGATCAATTTTTTTCAAACAACCGTTCAGGTTTAAGCATATTTTGTTCAACAAATTAAGAAAAGGCAATAGAACCAATACGGAAGTATATTTACGAGCAATTTTTTTTTTCTTGAAAGGAACATTTCAAAAGTATATGCCTTCTTCAGAACTGGGCAATCGATTTATATACTGAAACAAACCTAAGCCCAGAGGGCTGGAGCTTTAGAATACACCGACTGCTTCTCTGCAGCGGAGTAAGACTC
>CAUZXS010000870.1:0-12320 GCA_963585895.1 Sepioteuthis lessoniana | reverse complement strand
AACACTTTTTAAACAATTAGAAAGAAATTTCTAAAAACTTTGTCTTAATAAAACGATTTTCACCTGACAATGACCGAATGTTAAAACAAGTTGAGAACAGTTAGAAAATAAATAACTACAAAACTATTTCTATTACCTTATCACTTTATTCGTACATATATATATATAGTATATATATATATATATATATAATATATATATATATATCTTGGAAGCTGCAGCCCTCAAAACAGTAGCAGTAAGGTCATTAACCTCTCATCTCACAAACCATTCCTGTAAGACCATCATGACATGCTGAGAACTGCTAAAAAAGTAATAATTTACTAAGCTTTTTTGCTTAGATGTGGCACAAGGCCGTATGAATGGGCCTCTAAATAAGACTCGAATTTACTCGTGAAGGTCAGCTAGTCTAGCTTGCTAACTATTACTCAACTGAAAGCGTCCAGCTGCAACTTATAAGCGACGTTCTTTTATGAACTCCAATACACGGACACACCAGTGGACTTACATCAGCTATTTTTCCTTGTTAGAAACTATTCTATCAAAAATTAATCTTTTGTCGAGAAAGATAAGACAAACAAACTCATCAATGTGCATTTCTGTAAAGTCATATAGATGATATAGAACAGACTTACAAAAGTGTTGACATAGTGAAAGCACCTGTTCCCACTTGATTACAGAAGTGATGCAGCGCAGCGATGAACCAGTTCAGTTTTGAGATAAATGACTAGTTAGGAACAGCAGATACGTAAGTACTCTGATGTCTGCTTAGTAAATAATTACGAACAACATTTGACTAATTGTGTAAGCAATAAAGAGTTGTGTAAACTTCAAAGACACTTCTGATGTCTCGAGAAAATGTGCGAAATGTTGAACAGTGAACGTACACACACACACACGACACACACACACACACACACAGACACACACACACACGACACACACACAAGCGTATATAAGTTAGGATTGCGTAACTGACTGTCACGCAGCCCCGTTGATTCTATGTCTGCTCTACTCTAACTTGAATCTACACATGCGATATCATCGATAATTGAACACGATCAATTAATAAATATAGCAACCTGCATCATTAATAGTTATCGTCCCAGGAAATGATATAATCGTTATCGTCGTAGGAAATGGATACGGTGACTCGAGTTCAAGTCCTGGACGAGATGGTTTGCATTTCAAATAGCACTCATATCTTTGGGAAAGGCATGATTCCAACAATTCACCCTTCAACTATAGGTAAAAAGTAGGCCATTTGGTAGAGGAGAAAGAAAGCTCTCTGCTGAAACCTATCAAATTCCTCTTAAATATATATATATATATATATATATATATATATATATATATATATATAATATATATATATATATATATATATATATACTATATATATCTATATATATATAGTATATACTAATACTTAAATATATATATATATATATACTATATATATAGATATATATATATATATATATATATATATATATATACTATATATATATATATATATATATATATATATATATATATATATATATATATATATATATATATATAGTATATATATATATATATATATATATATATTTATATATATATATATATATAATATATATATATATATACTAATATATATATATATATATAATATATATATCATATATATATATATATATATATATATATACTATATATATATATATATATATATATATATATATATATATATATATATATATATATATATACTATATATATATAATATATATATATATAGTAAAACCGGCTCATTGGCCTAGTGGGTAGGGTGTTCGCCAATGGTCCGGGAGATCGGGTTCAATCCCAGGTCGAGTCATACCAAAGACTTAAAAATGGTACTTGATACCTCCTTGCTTAACACTCAGCAATATAAGGTACGTATTAAGGGTAAAGTGGAGTAATCCAGGGAAAGGAGTAGCGCCTCCTACACCTCGGTGTTGTAGCTATTGAAAAAGAGAGCCTTCTGGTTGCCCCTCAACTACGATCGCAAACTTTACTTATATATATATATATATATATATATATATATTGTCATAAATATTCCCGTCGCAAAGATGGACAACTGCTTCTCTGGCCAGTTTTGTGACTGAAATATTGCTTATTTTTACTCCTAAGGGTTTGTGCCAGACTTGGCTAAGTTTACAATGGGAACTTCCTTTAATTTCCGACCTTAGAGTTGCTCTAATCATAGTATTATATTACTAAGATTGACTTAGTTTAGCACAAGGCCAAGAATATGGGGTACCCAGTCTGATTTGGTTTGGTTTCTTCTTTAATGGGATTTTAACATTCAAAAGTTAGTTAATATCAAAGCCATCCTTGTAGAAAAACAGGCAGGAATATAATTTAATCCATAGGTTAGGCACCTAGTTACATTCAAACTCACGGGAAATGGTCAGCCAATCAAGCTTGCTAAAACGTACACGACGCAAGATACCCATTGTAATACACACACACACACACACACACACACACACATACACACACAAAGTAATTTATGAAACTTAGTTGAGGCCCAAGTTCATAATTGTGAGATACTCAATGAAAATAGGACTCTAATTGATCTGTGTGAGGCTTGATAGTTTGTCAGCCGGCTAAGGTATTTGTCCTCTTTTATGAAGCTTGACTTTTTTTTGGGGCACACTACAACAAGTGGGCCGTCACTGTACACGAGAAAATTGGTCTACGAAATGTGTGTATTGATACTGACACGGCAGCCGACAGAAAATGAGTATTTATTAAGCTAGACCATCGGTAGGGAGTGAATATCGAGAGGTAAATTTGAATTTAATAAAGTTCGTGATGTTCGTGCTAAACATCTCACTAACTTTTGTCTGCCAAATACGTCATTCTATATGAATAAATACAAATTTATAAACATGTTTCTGCATCTGGGTTAACATAAAAAAAGCCTGGATTATGTTAAATTGTTAATGCACATGATCAACGTGCAATGTGTAATTATGTATAGTAACAAACTGCATTTATTACAGATTTAAAGAATAACAGCCTGGGATTCTTAATTTCACATTCTAGAAGCTTATTTCTTTTTTAATGGTTTTCTTATAGAAATTATACACAAAACTATTACTTATATATATGTATAGTTTTGTGTATAATTTTATAAGGATTTTCTTATAAAAAATTGACCCCTTGATGTGACCCTTATAGGTACTACCACACTGAATCAGAGTGGACCTGGGAGTAATGGCAATGAAGAGGTTGTCTACACTTCCCAGCGTTCTAAGACTGACTATTAGATACAATTTAGCGTCACACCCAGGAAACCCTCTTGGGAGAGTCTAACTCCTCCGTAGAGTCAAAATGTCAGAGTATTTTAAACCTCGACTGAGATGTGCTGTGGCACAATAGTCACTCGCAGGGGAAATTAAAATTCAAAATTCAAATGAGGTTGAATATTTTCACCTCCAATTAATTCTATTGTATTGGATCAAGCAATAACAGAAAACCAAATCTGTTACTGACATTGTCAACCCTGACAGGAAGCCAATCAAATCAAAAATATTTCAGTGTACAAAGTATAAGTTGATATTTGTGTATATTCAGAGGCACACATGCGTAGAATAATTCCTTTGCACTCAGTTCTACCTTTGCAAAATCTGTTGACTGAAAAACTCGCCCACAAAATCAAAGCATAAGTAAGTTAAAATTCCTCTCGTAACCAAAAATCCAATAAACACATGTGAAATTGTCTTCCCACAGAGATCGCTAACTACTTCCGATTTTTTTCATTAGAGTAAGTCAAGGTTGACAACATGCGGTACAGCATTTTTAACAATTGGCTGGCCAAATAAATTTGATATGAAAGATTACTCACGGATCCACTTTGTTGTAATCAATAGATAAGACATTTTTTTCAAGATAACTGACAATGGGATAGAGTATTGGGAGAAATGAACTTATGCTTTTTTCAAAAAAAAAATAAATAAATAAATAAATAAATAAACAAAAATAGTGTCACATGATCATAAGCAGTCTTAACCAAAATTCGAATTCCGATAACCTTTTCCATGCTTATAGACGTTACATCATCCACATTCTATTTGATCTGGTTTGGTTTTATGGCATTTCAACCCTTATAGTTTATTTAATGCCAAATCCTCTATATGCATATATATTAAATATATAGGATTTGTAAACATTTTGTTGATAACATTTTTCAACAAGCCTAAGCTCATTCTTTTCCCCACAGTTAAATGGTCCCAAGTATTGCTCGATATAAGTAACAATTCAATTAGGTTTGGTTTGGTTTGGTTTGGTTTCTTTGTTTAATGGCATATCAACCTTTGTAGGTTATCTAATGACAATGCTATTCTCCTTGAAGAACAGTAGTGGTACTATTTAACCCATAGTTGGGAGGATAAGGGGGTTCATACCTTTCCCAAGGGTATTTGCCCAAAAGTAAACGTACTAACGTGACTGGAATACGAACTCGCGTACTACGATTCCGCAGTCCATCGCTTTAACCATTAACCACGAGGACACCCCCGCCAATTCAATTATATATCAGTCATTTGTTTACACGCACTTAAATGGTCAAACAGTTCTATTTCAAATAATTCAGTTTAGCATTAGTCATTTGTTTGCACACAGTTTGAATGTCAAACAGTTCTATGTGACCCATAGATTGGACCCTTTCAAGTGCTACCACTTCGAACCAGAGGGGACCTGAGAGTAATGGCAATGAAGGGGTACTCCGCATTCCCTAAAGTTCCAGCATTACTGGAGCCTGACCACCAGATTGTTCAATGTCATATCCAGGACACACATTGCAGGGATGCAGTCGGTATATTCTACATCCCCAGTTGACTGATGTGCATCCCCATCCTAGTGAAAAATATAATCAATGCGTATTTCAAATATATACAAGTTGAACTTCTTTAATTCGGAACTTTTCAAATCTGGAAATCCCTCGTTGATGGTTCGAGACGGTTCTCTGGTACCTGTGAAAAATACGTGATTATCTTAAGAGTCTGGCCGTTAGATTTGTGTGCAGACACACAACCTGGTCGAATCTGATACATGGTTAGCTCATGTTTCAGTTTGACTCAATGTAATTTACAATCATTTTAAATCGGTTAATCATGTCCCCACTCTTTCTCTTTGATTACTTGATTGGTTTTACGGCATGTAAACCCGTCTAGGGTTATTTTATGCCTAGAGGTTTGGGTATAGTGTAGGTTGGACTGCTATATCAATGTAATGAGTTCGAACTCGAGTCGCGCTATTACGTTCACTTTATTTAGATTTTTAGTTTTTTCTAAGAGGTTTTTTGTGCACAGTTCTTTGATATCAAGTATTCCTATCAAATACAAATAACTCGGCAATTAATCTATTTGACCCATAAATGAGAATGCAGCTGGTAATACCGCTTTGAGCTAGGTTGGAACCAGGTGTAATTGTAGTGAAGGGTGACTCCACACTTTTCAGAGCTCTCTCTCTCTCTCTCTATATATATATATATATATATATATATAAAATTTTGATCTCTGTGGTTTGCTCTCAAGATAATTTATTCCGTTAATTTTGTTTTTCGAAGCAACTTTTATTTTCATTTGTGGAATTCTTAAAATTTCATTTCTGACAATTTTGACTGACACACCTGATGTTGAATAATTAGAAAAATTCAAAAATTAAAGATTCCAATGTTTACAAATTCAATACTCCTTAGGGCTTGTAGAATAAAAAAAATTCTCTCATTTTTCCTCTCTCTCTCTCTCTCTCTCTCTCTCTCTCTCTCTCTCTACACACACACACACACACACATTTAGAAAAATGAAAATGATAGCATATATAGGAATAACAAAAATAGAATGACGAAGATATAAGAAACCTTGAGAGAGAGAGAGAGAGAGTAGTCAGAGGTGCTGACGGAGAGTGTGTTACAAATAAGGAAATAAACGGACCTAACACATGTTTTTTGAGAACGCACTAGATGAACTCACATTGCCACTTCAGTTTTTGTTGACCCATGAATCCAGATTCGAACGTGTGTGTATTAGTTCAACCACTGCCTTCTCCCGAGACGACGATCGACTAATTGAGTTGGGACCCTTTAATCTAAAATCGACACCTCAAATCAGTAAATAAACCATTGTCTACTGGACTTGTTACACAATCATATTATTCATGAACACCTCCGCATACATGCACACACACTACACACACACACACACACACATATATATATATATATATATATGTGTGTGTGTGTGTGTGTGTGTGTTTGCGCCAAAGCTCCCGTTTCAATAGCTACTACACCGAAGTGTAGAGGAGGGTGACACTCCTTTCCCTGGATTGCTCTGCTTACAATTGATCCGTAACTTGTAGTACTGACTGTTAAGCAAGGAGGCATCAAGTACTATTTTTTGAGTCTTTGGTGACTCAACTTGGGATTGAACTCAGCTTTCTCGGACCTTTAGTGAACACTCTAACTAGTATGATAATGGGAAGGTATATATATATATATATATATATATATATATATATATATATATATATATATAAACCTTGGTACATCAGTAGGCCGAAGCCTAATGATGAGAAACATTTACTTTGCAGAAGAAATATGTTTTTCAGCACAATCTCCTTACTTGTTGGGATTTCAGTCCAAAATTCGAGTAATAGTTATATTTCAAACTAGTGATTACTGATCTACCTTCGTATGCATATACATACAGCGAGAGAGAGCGAGAGCGAGAGAGAGAGAGAGAGAGAGAGAGAGAGAGAGAGAGAGAGAGAGATACCTACTATGAAAGACCTCCGAGAAAGATCGGATGACACTAGGAAAGACTAGTGACAGTTGGGAAAGACCACCGCGTGGAGTGACGAGGGTTAGTAGCCCAAATTACACTGAGTAGACTTGGTTGGATTCTATTACTTAGTCTGCGACACGACAATCTTATTACTTGCTTCGACCTCAAAAACCATGCCCGAACCCAGAGTCATCATCTGATGAAGGCTTTGTTAGAAGCAATGCTGTTGTATAAACATCAGTTATTTTATGATACCTACATATATATACAGAGAGAGAGAGAGAGAGAGAGAAAGAGAGAGAGAGAGAGAGAGAGTGAGAGAAAGAGAGAGAGAGAGAGAGAGAGAGAGAGAGAGAGAAAGAGAGAGAGAGAGAGAGAGAAAGAGAGAGAGAGATCTACGTTAACCTAGCGTTTACACAGTCAACGGTGCTTGGTGTCTGTCAGTTTCACGTCTATGCAATAATCAAGCCAAGAGCTTTTGGTCTGATGATCGCATAGGCGAAAAAACGACAGAAAAAGATATTCAATTGTTTATGCTTTATAAATGGTTTTTTAGTTTTTGACGATTTAAAAACCCACAATATAACGAAAATTGTCTTTTTGTATGAAATTCTTTGAAATATCATAACTTTAGTTTGACATTATCAACCAGAATAACCTTTTTTTATCGAAATATTTTTAATCTATACTTTTTTAAAAGAGGAAACTCGAGCGTTTTGACCCAAAATATAATTCCATGTCTATATTTTATTTAAACAACAAAAATTCAGCAGATTGCCGCAAATCTGCTAACGACATTTGCTGTTGTAATTCAATTTGGAGATGAAGATTTAATCAGATACACGGTGACCTTGTGACAGAAATACGTTTGGTTTTCTTTCTAATTTTCAAAATCCCTTATTAGTGCATGTTTCATTTAGAGTTAGGTTCACTGCTAAAAGCACGGATTTGGTATTTACGAAAATCTATCTATCTATCTATCTATCTATCAGAAGTAAGCAGTGTATTTTCCTATCATTCGTGTTTCATGTAATTAGTCCGAATCAAGCTCCAAATTTCAAGGTTCGTTATTCAATTTTATTTTCATTATCGTGCAAGTCAGAATGGAAATGATTTAAGAAGGCTTCTGTGTATTTCTTTTTATTTTCTTACAAAACAAATGATTCATGCAGAACTCCTCTGCTATGCAAAGAACGCACGCCCCTTATATATATATATATATATATATATATATATATATATATATATATATATATATATATGAAGGGGTGTACGTTCTTTACATACTATTGTTTGTGTGAGTGTGCGTATGTGTGTGATTCCTGTGAATATTCTATATATGAATTCCTACGTATATATTAACAAATACATTCGAATATGTAAATGTTAATTTTTTTACAATATGCATACAATATATACACATAGTTATATTCGTACTTTAATAAATGGATGTGTTTTAAGTTGTTAGTGAATTCTTCGTGCTGTTGGCCAGAGTTAGTCAATATTCTAGAACACCTGCAAATAGTTAACTATTTTGACTAATCATTTGCTTTTGCAGATCCCGATTTTGACTGGGACCAAACTAAAATAAAAAGAGTAAATATCTACTGTAAAATCTTAGTTGACTATTGACAGTGAGAAACCTTGAATTACTACAGTTACACACACACACACACACACACACACACACACACATATATATATATATATATATATATATATATATATATATATAAATGACTCGTTCAGAAAAACAACAAACGAACGAGTCATAATAGTGAATTAGTCGTGGAAAAGAAAAAAGGAAACCAAAGGAATAGCCACATAATAAATATTGAAAAAGTTTCAATACTCATGTTGAGCCGGTTTAGAGTACTCAATATGTAATAGAATCTTCTAACCGAGATTTCAATGAAAAGGATTTTTAAGAAAAAGTTGACATAAAGTTATTGAGACAAACGTAGAAATATGTTCAAGAATCTTGTAGAAAATAATTCCAAGGAAGAATAAAACATAAAAACAAACAAATAGTTAACAATGAAGCAGTCATCTATTTTTGTGCCTACATCTGTTTAATATCTCAGATTTTTAACAATTCTTTAGAATTGAGATAATTTTGCAATTGTCAGTTTTTTTATTCAAAGAATTCTCTTGAATTGAGATACGTTACAATTGCCTGTTTTTCTTCTATTCAAAGGAGACTAAATTTTTACCCGCCTTGTTATTGCGTGCTCTTTTAATAATTTCCCACTTCAACATTGGGTCTCTACCATCATTCTGGTATATATATATACCCACACATATATATATATCTGTGTGTGTGTGTGTGTGTGTCTTGAATTCATTTATGTAATCGTATTGGCTGTATAATTGATAAACGGCTATCGATCACAAAATTTGAACAATATGAATTAGTATATATATATATATAACCTAAAAGTTTTAAAATATTTATCACTTGTCGGGAGCTCGTACAAAAACATTTTTGCTTCTGGACGAAGATGTTTGTGTTTCAGTTCACATTAATACTTTTTGGGAAAGTTTTGAATTTCTTTTTTCCCCGACTAAAGCGCAAATTGTAGGATTGGCTGGGCTTTTTAGCCTTGGTAAGGCCACCGGTCTAGGAGAAGGAAAACTGAATTCAAACCAGCTTTACTCCGCTTAAAAATCTTTGTGTCACATTTTATCCGTGGCGGAGCGGTTGGAGGAATAAATATTTCTGAAGAATTTTGAGTATTTGAACCTTTTAGGGTTTTTCCATCACTATTTTACTTTCGAAATATCGAACACACTTTTTGATATTTCTCTGCAGACCTGGGGCGATCAGGCCAGCCTTTCATCCTTGCTGTTATATAAAATGTTTGGATTCGCGGAGGAAGTGACTCGATAAGAAGGCCTACAAATTCAAGTAACTGGAAATAATTTCTGTTTGACGATATTGTGGAAATCTCTCACGCCACAATATCAAAATATTTCTCTTTTGCATGAAATTCTTTTAGATATCATAACTTCAGTTCGACAGCATCAAGAAAATTAACCGTTTTTTCTCTAAATATTTATTAATTTGTACACTTTAAAATTAAGTAACTTTTCACATTGGAGATTGTAGAAATCTTTTAAGGCGAAACAATGTATTTTCTTAAGGGTAATAGTAGTAGTGAGTATAATTTACCGACTTCATCCATAAAGAAAAGTGTTTATTTTGTAACTAAACAATGTTTATTCTACGTATTTGTTTAATAAACCCGATTCATGAAATAAAAAGTTGCATAAACAGCTGTCACGTGGGTAAAAATAGAAATTCTATTGATAACATTAGGTATACGCGAAGCTTAGCTTATTATGGTGTGAGGATATAAGTTTGAGGCATCTGGTAAGGATGAAATAATAAAGTTTTGCTTGGTTAGCTTGTTAACTGCTGCCCCAAGGCGAGTCTTCAGACTTACAAAGTGTCTGCAACACTATTAGAAGTATATAATTGAATTAGTTTATAAACTATAAATTATTATATCGTATTTGCTGCAAGAGTAAACTAGAACTTTACATTAAAAATAAATTCAATTTTTTTCAGTTCCTTTTTGGGGTATTCCTGGTTTTCAAGCAACCAACATCTTTACTAGTTGAGCCAGTCCAGTATTCGTTATAGTAGTAGTAGTAAGGAAACATCTGCCTCTTTCTTTCTTTCTTTCTTTCTTTCTTTCTTTCTTTCTTTATTCCTTTCTTAAAAGATACTCATCTGTTAAATATGCGCCTAAGTATTAGGGTACCAAATGTATAAACAGAGGAAAACCAGTATTCAGCTGTTAGCTGTATGGCAAGATTGTTCGAACCCCCTCACCCTAATGTCCTCCTTCTTGTCCCTAGCAGTCCTTGTCTCTTCGCAAATCGGTCGTGTGCAGGGAAATAAGAAAGGAAACTCTTTCTTATTGACCCTATGCCAAACTCAGTAAGCTTAGTAAATATCAAGGATAGATAGATATGAACATAAAGAGAGATAGAGAGATAGAGAGTGAGAGAGAGAGAGAGAGTGAGTGAGAGAGAGAGAGAGAGATAGGCGATAGAGAGAAGTGGAGACCAGGAAAAAGTACAAATTTAAGTATGTCGGGGTGTGGCGCATTGGACGAAGTTAAGAGAGAGAGAGAGAGAGAGAGAGAGAGAGAGAGAGAGAGAGAGAGAGAGAGAGAGAGATGCTGGTTGATTAGGGTTTATGGAATATCAACCCTTGCAGGTTATCTAATGACGAATCCTGTTCATACATATATACATTAGATATACATCATTTGTAAGCGAATAGTCGGTACGTAACATTTTAAATAAGCCAGAGCTCATTTGTTTACACATAGATAAATGGTTTCATGTATTGCCACCTAACATTAACAATTCAACAGTCATTTGCTTGCACATAGTTAAATAGTTAAACAGTTCCATTTGACCTATAGATGGCACCCTAACAGGTTCTACCATTACGAGGCAGAGTGGACCTGAGAGTAATGGCAACGAAGGGTTAATCCCCATTTCCGAAAATTCTGGGACTGGAGCTGCACCATTAGTAGCAGTTTAGTGTCATACTCTGGATACTAGTTTTATTTGACCCCTATATGGGACCCTAACAGGCACTATCACTCCGAAAGACAGACTGACAGACAGATACACAGAGACAAAGAGGCCCATGGAGATCCTGTAGATACATGTAAACATTTTTAAGAAGAAAGGGATCAAGAACGATAGAGTGAACATACAAGGAAAAAAAAAAAAAAGGAAAAGCGATGATCTTAAAATGGCTGATAATGTCTTTGTTGACGTCAGAACCAATGTCAATTAAAATCGTACGTTTGGTACAAATTGTGTACAGGCAGGTTAAATTGTGTTTATATAAATATGCAGTTTTGTAAGTATAAGTGAGTAAACACGTGTGTGTGTGTGTGTGTGTGTGTGTGTGTGTGTGTGTTGTCTGTATGAGTGTATATATATTTGCGTGTATCTAGTGGGGCTGTATGCTCATGTCTGTGTGTCTGTATTGCCACGCAAGTGCTCGTTAGTGGTATGTATGGGTGCATCTGTGTGTATATCCTTGAACATGTGTGTATCCCTATGTGTGTGCACGTGTGGGGGGGATTCAACTATTCTTTTTTAATATTCAATAGTAGAATATGAACCCAGTCCGTACTTGTGACATTTTGTTGTAAGGTGTAATTGTTCTACATTAAATCGATTCTCACCAAGTTAGATTATGTAAATTATAATAAATACCTTCTTTCCAATGAATTTTAATTTGAATGTACTTTTAGACGATTAGTGCTGAGTTAATCCCGTTAAATTAATTGATTCATAATTATTAATTCTTTTTAAGCTCTTCATCAAATTTGATGCCGGTCATCTCATCTGATTGTCGTTTATCAGGCAATTAAGCTTGGATATCAATGTTCAAAACTTCTCGTTTGCCGTTTGATTGCGTTTTTTTTGGGGGGGTTGCTATTTACAAGACTGATTTCTTTC